>CAXAMN010011113.1:446396-462456 GCA_963970005.1 Durusdinium trenchii | reverse complement strand
GCTAGTAGATTGGAGGCCATCCATCGCTAGTAGGTTGGAAGCCATCGCTAGTGGGTTGGAGGCCATCGCTAGTAGGAAAGGTGAAAGATTTTGGATCTGTAGATGTTGGTCTTTGCCAGGTCCGCTTTGCAGGCCGAAAATTGGGCCTGAAACAGAGGCGGAAGAATGCCGGCCTGGCACTTTGGAAGTGTGGAAGCGTGACAACAGTTGCTTCAACTTGCAAGCTATTTTTGCCAGTCGCGTCCCCGCACAGTCCACCAGAAGGCAGGTAGCTATGGTCCGTTGCTTTGTTTGTGTCGTTTCAGTCAAAGTGTTTTCTCAAGAATAGCCGTTCAAGGTACAATGTACTGTATGCTGTGGCAGCACCATTTGCAATTCCTGCTTTCATCTGGACAAAATGAAAACTGCTGCAGGGACTGGGCAAGCGGATGGAAATGTATTGGCCGAGGGATCAGTTTCGTATGCGGATACCGCTGTGGGGCACTTAGCACATGCCTGACCTTGATGTTAGTTGCTTCTTGAATTTTTTGACATGCTGCTGAGGTATGAAAATAGCCGTCGACATGCCAGCGCGTCAGAGGATTTTCCATTCGCCAGTGCAGACTGACATGTACGAGGTGATCTACGACCATCGTATGAGACGTTGGATGGCATCAATCTCAGAAGACAGAAGACAAGACCTCCTGTGGCTCTGTTTTTTTTGCATCATTTTTGCTGGTTGCTGCTGCAACATGTTGAGCACGGGTGTGGTTTATGCAGGTTATGTGGTACCGGCATGGTGTGCAGGTAGGGAGGTTTGCAAAATGTCAAGCTCAAAGATTACAATGAGAATGCCCAAGATGAACAAGATTCAGCCATGTGTGCTAGCCGAGAGCCCCGTGCCCGACTCGGCCTCCTGCAGGTCTTTAGATGGTTTAATGCCAGGGGCAGCCAATTTGAGCAAGGCTGGATCTCAAGACAAGAGAGGCTGAGATAATAACAAAAGGACCCGTCAATTCTTTTTTGACAAGTTTTGTTTCTCTTTCATCTTCTCGCCAGGCCGCACTCGCGCCATCCTTTTCTTCAAGCAGCTGCAGCTTGGTGGTACTAGGCTTAGTGGTGGGGTGGTAACAATCTATGTTGTTGAGTTTGGCATTGGATGAAACTTTGCGCATGCTGTGGTTTTTCCAGAGAGGAATATGGGACGGACTTCAATGTCAGCTTGATTTGATTGGATAAAATCGCTCTGCGCATGCGACTTTGTTTGAGGCAAGCTGGGTTCACCCAAGCCAGACCAGTGCCGCAGTGGTGTCCGTGGGGTTTTCTTTGACAAACAGGAACC
The DNA here is from genome assembly GCA_963970005.1 of Durusdinium trenchii. NCBI lineage: Eukaryota > Dinophyceae > Suessiales > Symbiodiniaceae > Durusdinium > Durusdinium trenchii. Next base: position 461,135 of record CAXAMN010011113.1, on the reverse strand, counting down.
GAAACATGTTTGTTCCATGCACCTAACCTCGAGTGCCTTATTCAAAGCGCACACCTCAGACTGCACACAACTTGCAGCCCAAAGTACGTGTATTGAGGGATCATCCACCTCTTGAGAGGTTGTCCATTTTCAAGTTGTTGCGTTTGTCAGCAGACGTGTGTGCCAATACTGTGGTATGATGTTGTTCAGAATCCGCTGTGGGCATTCTTACTTGTGTTGCACAATGATCCTTGACAACTTTGAAGGAGAAGTCATGGGTGGCCCGCTGGAGCAACTGTGGCATAAAGACGTATGCCATGTTCAGCACCGAGGACAAGACCATAGCAGCGATACCTGTGCCAGTCACCATTGAATGGGTCACAATAGTCAGAGCCAGTCAAAGCTTTCAATTACATAGCCTGGCAGGATTTGGGCTTCCAAGAAGCCTATAACAAAGCCATTGAGCGGAGGATTCATAATGTGCGCTTTCCAGCTCTGTGCATTTGAAAATGCACATGTTACGAGACACCATCGTTGTTTGCCAGGTCCGACAAAACCATCAGTTTATGCCCGGCACCCAATCTGCATACCACATGGCATGAGAAACACCTCAGTACAGTAGAACTAATAGAACTACTTTGATCTACTTTGATATTTATTTTTCATGTTGTGGGGTCGAAGTCGGAACACAAGCGAACCCTCACACCTGCATAGGTTTCAGCGAACGCGCTGGAAGGGCCAAAGAAGACCCCTTGGAACTCCGCACACCTGAGAAGAGAACGGTGTGGAGAGCGGTTGAGAGCTAATCCAAACAAGAAAACTCAGCAACTTTCGATGAGCGGCGCGTGCTCCAAAAGCGAGAGTTTGCAGCAGAGACATCAGCTTCCTTTTGGCTGGCAATTTACTGTATGTATTTATTCTATTTTATGTATTTTTTAAACGAAACTGATATCACCGATGAATAACACTGAGTAGCTGTGTGAATGGCCAATGAGTAGTAAGAAGTTTTGTATAGCTGAGCCTGCAGGCGATCCTAGAACGAATGGGTTACTGCAAAAAGTGTTTGAAAGGAACTTTTTCTTCTTATATATATATATAAATAGTTCTTGAGTATGCAGGGATGTGACAAGATGTTCAATTTAGATCACTTAGACCTTTGCAAACGTTTCTGCTCTATATCCGGTCTTGCTCAAGAAGCGATGCCCTGCAAATGTGCTGTGGGGCCAGTCCCAGCCTGAAGTGTGGACAAGTTGCAGTTGGCCTTAATCCTACTTTCCTTTTGTTCTGACTGCTGCTGCTTCACAAATTGAAACCTTAAACCGATTCATGGATCCAGTTGTCAACTCAGTGAGTGTAGCGGCCAAGCACTTGCAGAAAGCTACATTGCGTTTAAAGAAACATTCTACACGCATGGCTTTGGATCGTAGTTTGGTGAGGCTCAGGCTTAGAAACTGATGGAAGCCGCCAAACCGGTCGAGACCTTAAATAATTCCTTCAATGCCAGATGAGCAGAGGGAATCAGAGGGATTTCAAGACTGCATTGCTAGTAGGTTGGAGGCCATGGCTAGCAGGTTGGAGGCCATCGCTTCTAGAGGTGAAGAAACCTGAGCAGAGAGTGCGTTCTACTATGTCCTACTCCTACTAGTAGTGAAACCTTAAGCAATAGTCAAAACGCTCGGAAACGCCTTGCCATTGTTGCCTATTCCTTGGAGTGTTTGGGGGGGCCTTCTCTTTTACGTAGTGTGTACATCTCCAAGAAAAGAATGTTTGCATGGAGTTCATCGATTGTTTGGGGCACAGGAGTCGGATTTGACATCCATGCTATTTTCCTAGACGTCACACATGTATACCTTTTGTGTACATGTACAGTATTTGTGTTTAAGTAGTATGTACACATATATATATATATCATATCGTATCGTATCGTATCGTATCGTATCGTATCATATCATATCATATCATATACGTCCATGCCTCCCAACATGTTGCAACATGTTTCAATCCCGCATTTGGTGTTGAACTTAGTCTTTGCGAACTTGCAAGTTGCGCGTTGCCAGTGGTACCAGCATGTTGACGCGCCTCCAATAGCTGCCAGATTTTTGCGGAGATAAAGTCTCTCTCCGATGGTTTGGTGGAATCGGGGCTAAGTATCTGGCTGCCATATTTTGCAAAGTGTTTGCAAGAAATGCGCGAGGTTCATGAGTATTGTTCGTTCATGAAGCTGTATTATCCATCCAATACTCTTCACAGAAGTTTGGTGTTGAAGTCTCCTAGAAAGATATGTCGGTTGCTTTGACCAAAAGATTTGGCAATATCACGAAGGTTTTGGTATTACCGGTCTTGTCTCGCAGAGATCTAGCAGAATGCGGAGCATGTGTTCCAGTGATGCTCAACTTGCCTCCTGTATAGTGTATTGATCACGTAATACTCCTGTTGCCATGTTGTATAACATCAATCTTGCTTTGGTGTGTTTGTCTGCTCCAAGCCACGGATGGTTCACTTGTTGCCGTATTTTGTTTATATATTGTATACATCTCCTCGCTTCTTGTCCGTAGAAGTTCAGAAGCCAAAGAAATGGTCATCATTAATTTGGAGACCGGCGCTACTAGGGTGGAGGCCATCGCTACTAGGGCCATTGCTATTGGGTTGGAGGCCATTGCTATTTGGTTGGAGGCCATCAGCTATTTGTGTTGATGTGAGGTTTAGGTGTTGGCTTAGCTCACCGTGAGGTGAGCTTCAGTAAACTGAATAAGTATGAGGCGGGCAAGACTATATAGTTAGTAGGTACAAATAAGCAACGATGTTACTAGGTGTCCGGGCACGCTCTCAGCTCAGACTTCTTCAATGACGGTTGGACTCGGTTCCTAAATTTTAGGAAGACGTTTTCTTGCATTAGGGCTGGCATGTCCTTATTGATAGCTGGCATAGAATAGCCTTAACGGAGCGCTGCTTTTTAGTTCTGTGAGGCGCCCAAGCGCCGGAAAACCAAAGCCAATCGGTTGACAGAAGCGTTGGAAGCCGATGCAGACAAGGCAGAAGGGCCTGAAGAGCTGCAAAGGGCTGCAAAGGGCTGCTAGCCTGAGTCACCTTATGTCCAGGATGAAGAAGCCGAGCCCAGAGGAGTCGTATATTTGGGTCTGGAGCCTACACGACTCAACTGCTTGCACCCATCAATAACAAGACATGAAAGCAGGGAAGCAAGCTGAAGCAAGCTGCAAGAAATTGATATTACCAAAGATGAGGAATAAGCAGATTCAACAAAGAACGATTGCGTTGCCAACCTGCAAATGGACTTGGAGAGAGCATTAGCTGATGCCACACAGCGAACAGTTTCCATGAGTTCGAGACATGAAACCCGGCATCTTCGCGCTGTTTGTGTGGAAAGTGACAGCGGAATGCAGCAGAACAGAAGTGGTTGGCGATGTGATATGTGATATGTCCCCTGATTGAGCAACTCCAAGAACATTGCAATCGCAGTCCACACACTTCCTTAGTTATAAACAGAACGTCATATCTTGCTTATTGTGGCTTCAAAACACATTTGAGGTTCTCTTCCCAACGGTTTTTTTGAGCCGCAGATGAAGACGTGCCCATCGGATTTCATGAGTTATTAGTGAGTTCTCTCAACGAGAAGACCTGGTGTCCACGAGCACACTAGATCACACTAGCGTCTTTTTTTTCTTTAAGAATCCGTCAGGTACTTCTCCCAATTCGGGGAGGTCACCCGCTTTCGGCTCTCTCGCTCGCCAAAAACTGGCGGGTCCAAGGCAAGGGCCTTTCCCACAGGTTTTTCCTGCCGTTGGGAAGTTAGGAGCAAGGACGCTACTAGTAACAAAGGGCATCGCTACTAGGAGCAAGAAGCTACTAGTAGCTCCTGTCATTTCTATTAGTAGCAAGAAGCTACTAGGAACAAGAAGCATGTGGTCGGTTTGAGCGAACGCCAGGGCTTCGGCTTCATTGAGTTTAGACAGGAGAGCGTTGCAAAGATCGTGGCGCAAACCATGAACAAGATTCTTGGTTTGATTTACTTCATGCTTGAATAGTTTCTGCTCCCATGCGCAATACGTGCTTCGTTTGTGTTGCAACGCTTGTGATGCCTGGTGTGCTCTTTCGGGTCCTTTTCTCAGAGTTGGACCCATTTCTTGAACACTTGCATCACCACATGGTATTCTCAACGTCTGATGCAAGTTGATCTCACGCGCACACACACACACAGAGAGAGAGAGAGAGAGTGTATTGCGCAATTTGGCACACATGCCAACGTAGATTGTTTGTTGGCTGATTTGGCACCGATCACAGTGCCAAGGTATCTTCTTGGTGACAGGTCTCTGGTGTGCAAGTTCAAGCCCAAGGACGAGGCGATCGGAACGTTTAGAGCATCATTTCAAGAGTTTTGTGGCTTTTGAGACTGGTGGAGTTTGGCTGTGTGCCAGTGTCACCCGAAGATGTTCAAGGGCTGGCGAAGGAAGCCTTTTGCAGGGGCCTTAGAACGACGACAGTGACGAAGGATTTTGCAGCAGCGATACGGGTGTTGCAGATACTCGGTGCACGAGGACCCAAGACCTCGCCGACGAGAAAAGCAGATGCTTTCCGTAAATGATCGACCCACAGTCGAGGTGGGCATGGGGAATGCTTGGAGATCACCAGATCTTGCGAACCTCTTGCCTCATGAGCGCCTTTCTTACTTCGATTTGAGGCCACATTGCATGACACTCTAGGGTTTCGCATACGAGACGGTGTCCTGTGCTGTGTCCTGCTGCGAACACAGGTCGATGGTCAAGCTGTGCCACAGCTCACAGAGCTCCAGGCTTGGATGGTCTCGGGAAAGGTGTTTTACCTTTTACCTTTTACCTTACAGGTCTTTTGCAAGTTTGATACCCTTGATTTGGCTAATACATCGTGGTATGGCTGGGCTGCTTGTTCTGATTTGCAAGCTGTGAACCTGGTCACCTTTGAAGGTGAAGCACCATGAGAGGCGCAGGAAGAAACTCAAGGCCTGTTAGTGTCAAACAGTCGTTATTTTCTGTATTTGATCAGTTACCAAGCCTATTGAGTGACAGGGAAAGCTTCGGCAGTTGGAAATCGACTATGACGTCGATGAGATCTTGAATGGAGGTGCAACGGATTGTTTAGGACCCTTGCCTTGCTGAAAGGCTCGCCTTGGGACATGGACTTTACCAAGGAAGCTAGTCCTTGCAGGAATGCTTTTGCAACCAAACATGTCTGTTTTACTACCCCTCAGACCAACTAGAAACAAGAAGGCTTTATTTGTGCAAACATGTTTCTCTTTGATATCGAATTGATGCTATTCGTGGTCAAGGTGGGACTGCAGATAATGAAGCCGAGGCAGAGGAGATGTGACAACGGAATTGTACACACGCAGGGCTGTACCTTCTGTGCTTCATACCGGGCGCAAGCTTTCAAGGAGCCTGAAGCTCAAGAACAGAAGCAGCCCAAAAAGAAGAAGAGGCGTGACTCAAAGAGCAAACGCTGCACATTTTGTCTTCAACTAGACTGCTCCAGTCGATGCTGGCATTCAAAGAATTCCTTTCTTTGTTGATTCAGGAGGCGGGCTGCAGTTGGCTTGAAGCTCAGTCTGTGACTCTTACTCCCCAAAGTATACCTGAAGCACATGAATGTAAACGATGATTAGATTGAACGTCTCATGCCACTGTGGATGTGGAGCTGCCAAGTCCAAAGTGAGTAAGTTTGTCCCTTAGGTTAATCCCGAAATGTGCCAGGACATATCCTAAGACCTGAGCTTGGTTTTTCATGGCCTGAAGATTTTGCCCGATCTTTATTTCCAATCCAAGGACCCTCAGCGGATGCTCGAGTGAGACATTCCAGAACTGGATGTCTTTCAATGGAACGAGGCTTCAGGTTGTATTGGGCACCCACATGCTGAGCATATTGGGGTTCCTAGGTTTGCTAGATTCAAGATGGGTGATCAATGCAATTGTGTCTCATTGAGCGACACCTCCATCGGGCTTGTGCGCCCAACAGTTAAAAAGGCAACGCAACCGGGTGTTTCAGTCATCACAACCGTTGATAGGCCTCCAAGCTAGACGCCATGGCCTCCAGCGATGGCCTCCAAACTAATAGAGAGCGGGGTGTTTTAGTCATCACAACTGATTTTTGATGTCAGCTTTGAGCCCTTGTCACACTGGCCACAATTGACTATGCTAGCCCCTGTCAATTTCGATAGGCTCGCTAGCGCGGTGATCCATTCGCTTTTTTTTTTTTTCCAGGGTGGGCCCAATTAAGGTGCATCCAGCACTGCAAAAGCGCATTCATGCGGCATGTTTGAATCTCCACTTGGCTTTGGTGGATTTTTTATATTCGATCAATCCATATCTTTCTGGGGCCTCCCCCCAGTTCTTCTCGCTGACTTCTTTTCATCGCATTTATTCTTTTGCCTTGCCACATTTGTTTCCATCCCCTTTCAGCTTCCCATCTTTTGGTTCCGGCAGTACTCACAGAATTCCTGGGTTTTTTGCGCTGTGAGTAATTGCATGGCAGTGAGCCTAATCCTTTCATCGTGGTGGCCATCGACCCTCAAACCCCCACCTCCCGAGCCCTTTGCAGGTTCAAGCAACCAAGCTTATAATTTGCAGCTTGCAAGAAACATAGCAGGTACTGTTGTCACTTCTTCAACAACTGACCAGGACCAGGTAGCAAAGGAGACATCTTCAACGAGTTTAAGCCATTTTGAGATGGTGCCTGGCGGCTGCTGTTCCCTTGTAGTCGTCCCGTTGCTGGCCGTTTTTGTTGGCACAGGTTTGGTGAAGGTGGATGTTACTCCATTGTGTGCGGCGCTGGGTGCACTCTTGCCAAAGTATGTTCCAAAGACCACTGATGGAAAGCCCTTGGTCATTCCAAACAAGGAGATCCGCAGATTCCTCGAAACGTATGGCATGAAAGGTCCAATGGCAACACGCCCTGAAAGTGAACAGCCTTCATTGCGAGGAGTGTACATGTTTGATCAAATGGGCCCTGCTGGTTGGATCGACTTCAGCTACTTGACCAAATGGGACCCATCCACAGGAGCAATGGACACGAACATTTATGACATCACTGCCCAATCAGGCGTTCCTGCACCCAGATTTGGTGGCATTGGACCCTTCATGCCTGGTGGGTATTTGATTGCAGGTGCTGAGAAAATGCAATCCACCATGCGCTTCTATTGTCCAGTGCATGTGCGAGACGGTGATCGGTGCCTCATAGTGGGATCCTCTTCTGGAAATCCCTTTCCAGACCGGGATGAGGCCGGGCGAACTCATTTTCGAATGATGCTGAAGCAAGTTGATGGGGGACGAAAATACACAAGGGACACCTGGATTGTGCCACCTTGGGCCGTTGCAGACGATGCATATGCGGAAAGTCATGAGACGTTTCACACCTATAACCTGCTCCGCTTGATGCATGCAAACAGGAGCATTGATGAGGAGCACTTTAGTCTTTTCATGGAGAAATTCGATGGTCAGGACCTTGTCCTTCCTTTGTCCCTGTCAGGGTCACTTTAACGTGCGGAGGTCAGTTAGTTGGGACACACCAAGAGCTGATCGGTGTCCATGCAGTGTGCTGGGACTTGCCACACTGTCCAAAGATGAAGCAGGCTGCTCCGCATGCTGCAAAAGACATCGATGAGTTTGACCTGTGCAGAAAAGCCACAGAGTAGATGCACTTGCCTCGTGTTGTGCTCCCATACTGTGACGTGACCAGTTCAAACCTCCAGGTGTACCATTTGCAGATTGAATCCTTCGGTCTCTACCCGTCTACCTAATTAGATATAACCACGGATGGCCACACATTGGATTAGATCACCACAATAACCATGACAATCATTACACTGCACAAAAATAACATACATGCGCAGCAATGCATTGAAAGCCAGGGGATGATGGCATGGCGCGCATAACTTTAGCACGGACCTGGTATAATGACAGTCAATGCCAATCCTGCAATTTGGGGCCGAGTTACACTAACGAGGAGAGACCCTTCTAATTGAAACATTTTCTTGTGGGGCGCACCAATATGTTGGGAATTGCAAGCACCATCATTGTCTGGCTTGGCAAAAGTAACCTGTGGCAAGTGCGCTTGCTTTGTGTGCATCTGCCAAGTAAGATGGCAGGACACCGAGCAATGGTCGCTCCTTTCACACGATCTTAAAAGCGTGTGGTACTGTTGTCACTTCTTCAACAACTGACCAGGACAAGGTAGCGAAGGAGACATCTTTAACGAGTTTAAGCCATTTCGAGACGGTGGCCGGCGGCTGCTGTTCCGTTGTAGTCGTCCCATTGCTGGTGAAGGTGGATGTTACTCCATTGTGTGCGGCGCTGGGTGCACTCTTGCCAAAGTATGTTCCAAAGACCACTGATGGAAAACCCTTGGTCATTCCAAACAAGGAGATCCGCAGATTCCTCGAAAAGTATGCCATGAAAGGTCCAATGGCAACACGCCCTGAAAGTGAACAGCCTCCATTGCGAGGAGTGTACATGTTTGATCAAATGGGCCCTGCTGGCTGGATCGACTTCAGCTACTTGATTCGGGACACGAATATACCCTAGTACCACATGGAGCAATCGTTTGCAAAGTTTGCGTGTTTTGGAATCCACAGCTTCGCCTACTCCTGCTTTTCTCCGGACTTGTCCTGGCACAATCTCTGCAGTCAACTTTCCCTCACTCCAATGTGCAGCCACCATTCCGACGGAATAGACTTCTTTCTTTGGGCCCTACACGGGCATTTCGGCCCTGAAGTCCGCCAATGCACGCCTTCCTTGGGCATACGCTTTGCCAAGGATTTATTGCACAGCTCAGGCGCTTTCCATACTTTTGGAAAATGTGCTTGTGCACAACAAACGCCCCGGCTTGCTTTTGCCGAGTACAGCCAAAATGAAACGACATGTCCCACATATTTTCTGTTCCTGGTGCCAGAGGACATGCCCTTTCACCCCTCTCACGCAGCTTCTCAAGCATTTGTCCGTATCTGCAGCCTGGCAGCGACGTCACACATGCGAACCAGAAGCTTTGAAGCATCGGAGCCATGACGGCGCCGTGTCTTGCGGCAAAGAGGAGGTGCTGAAAAGTCGTGCAGAATGTGACTTTCAATCCGCCCAACCAGATGAATCATTTAATGTCGTGCCAGATGTTGAGCTGATGTGTGTTCACCGGTTTGAGAAGCTTACATGTTACATTGTTGCATTGATGCGATGAGCAATTCTGTGGCTGCATGCCAGGAGCAACATGACGTTTGGGCTGAAAGCTTGGAGGACAGCTTCCCAAATTTCAAGGGTTGCTTGGAACTTAAATTCCTCTTCCAGGAGATGTGCCGCGTCTCTGTTGGCTGGCTTCTTAGCGCCTGCTGCAGCCTGCTATTTAATGTGTATATATAATATATACACTTGTGCAGCAACTGCCGGTTATTCGCCATTTGTCATGGAACCAAAGAAGCATCACATACCATTGACCCTCATGTCAAATCAATATACCAGGCTACCACGACAATTTGGAAGGCAAGTTTTAGCCTTTTCAAGATGGTGGCCGGCGGCTGCTGTTCCCTTGTAGTCGTCCCGTTGCTGGCGGTTTTGGTTGGCACAGGCTTGGTGAAGGTGGATGTTACTCCATTGTGTGCGGCGGCTGGTGCACTCTTGCCAAAGTATGTTCCAAAGACAACCGATGGAAAACCCTTGGTCATTCCAAACAAGGAGATCCGCAGATTCCTCGAAAAGCATGGCATGAAAGGTCCAATGGCAACACGCCCTGAAAGTGAACAGCCTCCATTGCGAGGAGTGTACATGTTTGATCAAATGGGCCCTGCTGGTTGGATCGACTTCAGCTACTTGACCAAATGGGACCCATCCACAGGAGCAATGGACACGAACATTTATGACATCACTGCCCAATCAGGCGTTCCTGCACCCAGATTTGGTGGCATTGGACCCTTCATGCCTGGTGGGTATTTGATTGCAGGTGCTGAGAAACTTCAGTACAGGGTCCGCTTCTATTGCCCGACACCTTTGCACGACAATGACTACTGTCGGGTTGTAGAATCCTTTCTTGGACATCCATTTCCAGGTCAGGACGAGCCGGCTGGGCCCATGTTCTGGAGAATGACTCAGTTCGATGAAGGTCGCAAGTATGTCAGAGACACCTGGCTCGTACCACCTTGGGCCACTGCAGATGATGCATATGCTAAGATGCATGGCACGTTTCACAGCTACAACCTGTTGCGGTTGATGCATGCAAATGGGACAATTGATGAAGAGCACTTTGGTCTCTTCATGGAGAAATTCGACGGCCAGGATTTGATCCTTCCCTCATCCCTTGCAGCATTGAGCTAATTCAATCTCCACAGACTCATTGTATCCAATGCCGCAGGAAAATAGCAGTGCGTTGTTGCTCTTTCAAACTGTATCAATGTGTTTGGTTTGCTGGCTTTCACTCAGGTTTTGCTGAGTATTGCCCCCGCTAACTTTCTTTTCGAGAGCGAAGGCAGCTTTCGGGGGAAGAGGAGAGATCGTTGAGCAGAGCCAACAGAGCTGCTTAACTTTTTTTGAGTTATTATTATATGTTATTGTTAATAGAATGGCCTCCAACCTACTAGCAGCAATGGCCTCCAATCTAAACGCGATGGCCTCCAACCTACTAGCTGGCACTTGGTAAATCTTAGTAAATGATGTCTATGGCTCGCGATGAGGCAGACAGTCCGCACTTCGTTGGGGCAGAAGGTGGTGATTGGAAGACCGATGGACAAGTGACTGAAGAAGACTGATTCAGCCGCAGGCAGAGTGTATTGTGGACCTCGATGCTGTGTGCAGAGGCCAGGCTTGGAAGAAGGTGTTTGATCTCAGCGAAGTTTATGCTCACAACCATCAAAGGAGGCCCATGCTATTGGGGTAGCCCTCGACTACCGGAAGTTGGAAGAGATTGATCTCTCATCCAGGAGAGCCTTTCAAAGGGTCAGAGTGGAGTGCTCTTGTCAAAAGGGTGAACGAAGACCAAAGTTATGTGGAAGGCAATTTAGTCAACACTTGCTTTCGTCTGGACAGGAAGATTGTTGGTGATATCAATTCCGAAAAGGTTCAGAAGGTGCGCGTTTCATTGAAGCCAAATCGCCGTGATTGGAAGGAGCCGGTTCCTAGATGTTGGTTGCCACAGCTTGCCATCCTTCAGGCACTGGGCACCATAAAAGATGCCAAGCAGAAGACAGAAGCTTTATTCAGGCTCTGCGCGGACAAATGGATGTACCAAAAACCATATAGCCGATGTATTGCTTGGAGGTCGTGCATGGCTCCTGTATGACATGCCCCTTTTGTTGTTTTGCTTTTCTCATGAGAGAGTGCTTCCCAACCATCCGACATCATGCCGGACAGGGCATACAGGGAGGATGTGACTGTCAGCTTCAAGCCTTACTTAACTCCGCCGCTTGGCTTCATCGCAGCAAGCTAATTGTATCAAGGCTGCCACGCGTTCGATTTTGCAACCAGAGATGCCCGAAGGATTCCAGAAATGAGAGAAGCGTTGGAAGAGCTCTACGAGCTGTTTGACCCGGAGCCCTGGAAGCATCACTGTGCACTTGAGTGCCCACATGTATACAAAATCGCAGTTGGCGGTGCGAGAGTGCCGCGCCCTGAAATCAGGATTCGAAGCGAGATGTGGAGCGTATTGGCAGGTTGCTGCTTTCAGCAAGGTACAAGTTCAACGAGGAAACAACCTCAGGAGGTTGCTGCGTTTCCACTCCACAGTCCTTATCACTCCTTTGCCATTGGTGAAGCAACTGAAATGTTTGAAATGGCTTATTGAATTTGTTGCTCTCCGCCTCAGGCACGAAGTGCTGACCCAAAGGCCACTGACTATGTTTGGTTCTCAGACCGACTGAGGCAGAATAGTCGGTTTGATAGAAGTGCAAATCATTTTTGGAATGAGTTTGGAGATGAGATGGGGAAGTGCTTTTGTCAGAAGTGTGGTTCAGATTACTTGAAAAAATGGTTGCCTCAACGCGTGAAGATTGGAACACCAAGACCCTTGTTTGTCGGCATCATAAATCCGAGATTGTCACAGGTTGGGGACTTTTGAAACCACGTTTGCTTCTTCGATGTTGTGTTTTGACTTCTCCCTTTTCATTGGAGCAACCCCATTTTAGCGAAGATTGATAATTTTTTTCGGGCTTGGGATCAATGCTATCCACAGTCTCTTCATGTGAATATTGAACCCAAAGTGCCACGGCGGGTTTGGTGGGACATTGTTAGATCAATTGCCACAAGTCTTCAAAAGGTTGAGGCCTTTCCCTTTGACGTCCAAGCGGATTCCACGGTTTTCCTGACAGCTCTGTCAGAGATTCGAGAGTCCCTTTGCACAAACGATAAATGATTCCCCACACCGAAAAGGACGAAACGGACATGCAGATGATGATGGATTGTCTGGCTGGTAATAGTCCCACCAGCTTGTCCTGATGCGGGAGATTGGTTTTGAGCCATTGAATTCTCCCTTGAAAGCCTTTAAATGTAAACAACACGTCACACTATTCTGTGCATTTTCTGGATTTGGTTGCCTTGTCGTCCCGCAAGCTCTACTTGTTTGTCCAACCACTGTCCCACTATCCATGATCCATTCTAGAAAAAATTGAGACACAAATACTTGCTTATGTTCTTATGCAGAGCAGACCGCAGGAAGCTGCAAGCCTGAGAATGTGCCTCCTCTCACTTGTGTCTATGTGTGTACAAAAGTATTAGTATAATCGCATGAAATTGTGTTTACAAAGCCATAGCTTTTGCCGAGGAGTTGATGGTCAGCAACAGCGTGTTGTTGAGCGACAAGAAGGAGAAGGAAAAGATGGAGGGGAAATGAGGGGAATGGTTTTGACATATTTTGAAATATAACAGAATCGCCATTATGACGAACACATCCAATCATCAATGACCTTATGATTTGCTTCTATCAATGGGAGGCCAAATTTGATACCTATTTGCAGAATTTCCTGCAAATAGCAGACAAATTCCTCTTATTTATTGAATGAAATAATGACAATACTAATATATAAAACTATTAATATAACAACTATGTACACACATATTTATTAATATAATTACAAATACATATTTAGAATCTCTTTATATAATATTTTTAGTATTAATATTACGCACATTAATCGATAGGTTTGGTTGGAATTGGCGTGGACGGACGAAATGAATATTTTGGGATTTCGAATGATTTAATAGGAATATAATTTGGTTGAAAATATAGATAATTTATAAAATAAAAAAAATATATTTATTGAAATATATTAATATACTTAGCCTAACTGGAGACCCCAATAGCAAGATACAAACCGGGACAAAAAGAAAATCTGGAAACAGCTGCTATTTTTAATACATCGACCTTCTCTTTTTTGGACATTATTATTACATAACCGGGACACCATTATAAAATGACTAGGGCATTATTAAAATATGACCGAAACACCGTCACAATATAATTGGGACACTATGATCGAAACACCGTCACAATATAATTGGGACACTATTACAGCACGGAATACTATTATTATATAACCGGGACACCATCACAAAATGACTAGGGCACCATTAAAATATGACCGAGACACCGTCATAACATGATTGAAATACCATCACAACATAACCGGGACGCCATTACAAGGTGATCGGGACACTAGCATGACATAACGGGGACACTATCACAACATGACGGGGGACACCATCATAATATGACCGGGACACTAACACAACATGATCGGGACACTGTCACATGACCCGGACACCATCAAAACATAACCGGCCCACCGCCAAAACATGACCAGGACACTATCACAACAGGACCGGAACACCATCAAAACCTGACCGGGACACCGTTACAACACGACCGGGACGCCATCACAACATGACCGGGATACCATCAAACCATGACCGGGACACCATCGAAACAGGACCGGGACACCATTACAACATGACTGGGACACAATTAAAACATGATCGGGACACCATCACAACATGACATCACATGATCGGGACACCATCAAAACATGACCGGGATACCGTCCCAATATGACTGGGACACAATCACAACATGACCGGGACGTGACCGGGACACCAACATGACATAACGGGAAAACCATCACAACATGATCGGGACACCGTCATATGACCCGGACACCATCAAAACATAACCGGCACACCGCCAAAACATGACCAGGACACTATCACAACAGGACCGGAACACCATCAAAACCTGACCGGGACACCGTCACAACACGACCGGGACACCGTCAAAGCATGACCGGGACACCATCACAACATGACCGGGACACCATCAATCCATGACCGGGACACCATCAAAATAGGACCGGGACACCATTACAACATAATTGGGACACAATCAAAACATGATCGGGACACCATCACAACATGACATCACATGATCGGGACACCATCAAAAACATGACCGGGACACCGTCACAACATGACTGGGTCACAATCACAACATAACCGGGACACCATCACAAGTCACAAGGTGACCGGGACACCAACATAACATGACGGGAAAACCATCACAAGATGACCAGGACACCATCACAACATGACCGGGACACCGTCACATGACCCGGACACCATCCAAACATAACCGACACACCGCCAAAACATGACCAGGACACCATTAAAACATGACCGGGACACCGTCACAACATAACTGGGACACAATCACAACCGTCACAACACGACCGGGACACCATCAAAATATGATCGG
>CAXAMN010011113.1:414504-428632 GCA_963970005.1 Durusdinium trenchii | reverse complement strand
TGAGAACTGGCGACTTTCTAGTACAACTTTAGTACGCGGAGTATCTGTGGAGCTGGAAGATGAGAACTGGCGACTTTGTAGTGCAACTCTAGTACGCGGAGCAATCTGTGGAGCTGGAAGCTGAGAACTGGCGACTTTGTAGTACAACTTTAGTACGCGGAGTATCTGGGGAGCTGGAAGATGTGAACTGGCGAAGTTGTAGTACAACTTTAGTACGCGGAGTATCTGGGGAGCTGGAAGATGAGAACTGGCGACTTTGTAGTACAACTTTAGTACGCGGAGCAATCTGTGGAGCTGGAAGCTGAGAACTGGCGACTTTGTAGTACAACTATAGTACGCGGAGTATCTGGAGAGCTGGAAGATGAGAACTGGCGACTTTCTAGTACAACTTTATTACGCGGAGTATCTGGGGAGCTGGAAGATGAGAACTGGCGACTTTGTAGTACAACTTTAGTCCGCGGAGCAAGCTGTGGAGCTGGGAGCTGAGAACTGGCGACTTTGTAGTACAACTATAGTGCGCGGATGAGTCATCTCTCGCGGCTGCTCTGGCGCCCCTGCAGCTGAGTCATGTCTCCCGACCACCTGGCTCTCTTGAGAGGTTGACAAATTTTAGCTACTTTGCTTACTCATAAGTGGCTGCCACAAAAGAGTCATCGTGACGTTAGTATGTGTGTACTTCACCTTCATGACAAACGATGTTCGCTTGGAATACACGAGTTGCTTGTCATGATCGTGACGTCGTTTACTCTCAGGTCGCCCTGTTCGTGGAAACTTCAGTGTGAAATGTACGTTCTTCAGTTCTATTTGAACCTCTTCAGCGTTGTACTTGCACAACTAAGGTTGACTTTGCGCTGCCGTTGCATCGACGCATCTACATCTACACCCCCTCACCTCTCTACATTTACATCTTCACACGCTCACATCCGCAGACCTACCTCTCCACCTCACCACACCCACACATCTGCACATCTAAATCACATCTGTACATCCACACTGTCGCTCCTTCACATCTGTCCTGTCTTTCTTTCTTTCTACATATCTTTTCTCTCGTCTCTGTGCATTTACATCTTCGCACGCTCACATCCACAGATCTACCTCTCCACCTCCATACATCTACAGATCTATATCGCACCTGCACATCCACACTGTCACTCCTTCACATCCACCCTCTCTTTCTCTCTTTCTCTCTTTCTATACATCTTTTCGACAGTGCTGGACAATTACATGTCTCGCTCTCGGGCCAACCGTCGTCTAGTTTAGTTTTTAATCAACCGATCCAAGAGGTATATCCAAAGAATCAGAATCATTTCTGTGTCCTGAGTTGCACAAACTTTGACAAATGAGAAGGTTTCCTGGTACATTGAACATTTGTCATTATTGCAAATATCAATTCCACCAATTTGCTTTTGTTTGCGCTTGTGGTGCTGCTCAAACATTCTCATCACAGTAAACACGTGAATTGCTTTCCATGGGCAGCTGTAAGCAATGTTGACTCTGAAACAAGTGGCAGGTGCTCATTCTCATTTGCGTTGCTTGCCAAGTTTCCCACAGGTGGAAGAACACCTGGAAAACATGAGCATCCATGGATGACAAGACTCCATTTCCATACATTGAAAGCACTTCCTGCGTGGCCCTGTCCCAAACTGGCGTCCAAAAGGGCATGAGGCTTTGTGGTGAAAGTTGCCAGCAAGCTGATGATGGATCGAACGATCAGCACAAAATGCCCCAAGCTTTAATTCCTAGACTGCCGAAACACTGCCCGCCTGTGGCCCTGGCTAAGAGTATGCTGGTAGCCCAGCAGGGAATTGCAATAAAACCTGGCTGTTGAGGCCAATGCCACTGAACCACAGTCTGGGGGTTGATGAACCTTGCGATCTTAGGATGGCCGCCATCTTTTGGACATAAGCAAAGCTTGTGAGCGTGCTGGTTGGGCCTTCAAAACATTTCACAACTCAGTGGCCCTAGTCTTGACACGACTTCAGTGGCCAAGAAGAGCAGACCAAACCAACTCGGCGTTCATGATTTCACAACAGGAATAGACATGCCAGAGTTTCTGAGTGTCGTCACCGAGTAGCACACAAGGAGTGGTACAGGGGGCCTGCTTGTCCAGCCTCGCTGCACAGTTCACCGCTGCTCCCACGCACACCAAGGTTACCAGCGTTCCAACATGTTCGATGGGCCACCCACATCAACTTCCTGCCCAACTCCGATTCGACAAAGAGTTTTGGCGTGCCGTGACGAATGCCAAACAAGCCAACTGCCGTTTGAGCATCGGAGCAGTGGCACAACCGACGGCCCGAGCTTCGGAGCAGCCTGAAAGACCAGCCCAAAGCGCCAAAACGCTACAGCCATCCAAAAGCAGGACCACGGCGCAATAGCTATTGAATCGCCTGGCGCCCACAGCCACCAGCATCTCAAAGAAAAAGCACCCGATATGACATTAACTGAATGAGGACCATACTGATGCAGGACAGCAACATTTCCTGCAAAAGTGGCTTTGCTCCTACAATGCTGCCAGATCGTCAAAATCAGTGAATTCCAAAACAAATATGAAACAACACATGTGCTTTCAAGGCATGGTTCGCTTAAACATACAAGCATTTTGTACTCTACCTGCTTGCAGCTTGGTCATGCTTGGTGCGAGCTTTGCCAGCAAAGTGCATGGCGAGCAATTGTCAGGCAAAGACAGGTTGCCACCCACAGTGATCCACCGTGTATGTCTTCTCTGACGGTCCGAGCGGGGCGATGCCTGACGGCTAGTGGAGATGGCACAGAGCCTTGCATGTACCAGCCTTGTTGAGGCGAACGGGTGTGGCTTTTGAGTTCGTGAGCTGGCTCAAGTAAACTAAACGAGACATGCTCAAACGCTCAAATGCGAATGATGCACCTCCCATCAAAACGAATCAATTCCCACAACCGATGCGAAACAGGATGTAATTAGGCTTGTGGCAGCACAAGCTTTATTGATGTCCTTTTGGGCCCTAGACCGTAAGTAAACCAAGTGAAGTGTATGTTTGAGTCCCTGGATGCCTCCTGGTAGTGAGGAAAGAATCTTTATGCCCTTCCAGCCTAAAAATTTCTCCGGCATCATGACACAGGCAAAGGCCTCCGGTCCGGCAACGAACCACGCACATACGTGTGATTCTACGACTTTCTAAGGACACCATCCGGCCCTCGAAGAAACAACATGAATGCACAGTGCGCCGTTAATTCTGTGGATACGAAAATATTCCACTCCGAATTTCGACAGGTGCACAAATCAAAAGTGTACCCTTGACCTTGTTTGGCTCAAGATCGGAAAAGCCCGACGCGCTGGGCACCCCATGTCATAACCACAGGTTATGAGCCCAAGGTGATTTTTTCTTTTTCCAAGTCCACCTCTTGCCGCTTCGTGGGCGGAAGAGTGCTGGTCCCCATGGAGCAGCGCAGACGGAGGCAGCAGCGGTCGCGCGAGCGTAAGGAGGCAGAAGCGCCGCTGGAGGTTGGTGCTGCGGATCGCCGGCTGGACGCCTTGATCGAGGAGGAGATGAAGGCGAAGGCGGCAAGGGCGCAATCAGCCGGTGGCAGCGGCTGAGGTGAAGCGGCTGGGGGTGGCTGCTGGCGTGGGCGGTGGCCATGGAGGTCAGTCGGCCGCGACGGCATCGAGTGGCCACCAAGGACCACCGGAAGTTCGACAGCTGTTGAATGACCCAAGAGGCCAGGTGATGGGACTTGGGCATTTGCAGGAGGCAGTTCGGCAGTCATTTGAAGTGTTGCAACATGCTCTTCAAAGGCCAAGTTCCCAACCTACCCTACTTGATCCTCTTCTTCGGCCCGGTGATCAGGAGGTCATGCCGGTACCGGATGTGGAGTTCTCCCAGGGCACGGGCTGGCAGCTGGTACTCCCTTGCGGCAGAGCGGGGTGGAGATGGAGCGCATGGGGACATCACCCTACATGGCTGGAGCAGGACGTGATGATCTACACCCTCGGGTGCTGGAGCCCTATCCTACCACGCCGGTGGGACCCTTGGGGACGGTGAATCCTTTTTGGAGTGCTTCGGTGCAGCAAGCGGCCAAGGGTGAGTCACACGTTCGTGAGTCCGAGGTGGCGAGAAGCCAACATCCTGCGCCGAGTCCAGGCCTGGGACAAGTTGAACGTCTTCGAGAACGCATCTTGAGGGAGGCCGAGGAGACCTTTGCTCGGGAGGTGAAGAAGATGACGGACGCTGGAGATTCAGCATCGTTTACGTCGGTGCCGAGTGCGAAGGCCGAAGGACCTCAAGAGCCGATGGGAGAGAATGCCAAGCCTGGTGGAGCACCTGACACTCCTCCTGGTCTTGCTCCAGTGCACGATCTTCGAGGTCATGGAAGTGGATTGAGTGGGGCGGCGAATGTGATGAAGCCGGTGGAATCGGTGACAGCGGCCCTACCTGAGGCAATGCGGAATTTGGAGTTGCCACAGTTGCCATCACCTTCAACTGAGAATGCAGCTTTGCTTGTTGGGGACTGGCTGACGGTGATCACTCCGCTGATGGGAGACCTCAGTACGTCATCCAAGGAGTTTTGGGATTGGGTGCAACGAGAGGTGGAGGTGAAGTACAATGAATGGCTTTTGGCAACACCATTGGGACGGTCGAGAATTAAGGTGGAGGAGCAGGTGTCCCCACGGTTTCAGCGACTGGATCAGCGGGCAAGTTCAACTTTGGAACCGGTGAGGAAGGACATCGTTGCAAGTCGAAGGGTGGCTACTCAGGCGATCTTGTACAAGCTCTTCACCATCTATCAACCTGGTGGAAATGCGGAGAGGGGCAATTTGTTGCGCAGCCTGACGGAGGTGAAGTGCGGCAGCTCTATCCAAGATACGTTGGGCGCTATTCGAACGTGGCGCAGGTGGATTTGTCGAGCGGAAGAACTGCATGTGGCGATCCCGGACTCGATGGTCTTGGTTCAGGCCTTGTCCAAGGTGGCGGAGAACCTCACGAAACATGGAGGAAGCCAAGTGGGATTCAGAATTGCAGCGGCTCGGCAGGAACTTGAGGTTGACCGGAGACCTACGTTGACCACCACCAAGGAGTTTGCAGAGTTCCTTCAAGCAGAGGCGGAGGATCTGGCTTTGACTTTGCCGCATCCATCGTCGGCCAAGACTACCAGTTCGGGGGCAGTCCTTCAACCGGTAGCGGGAGCTCAGCCGACGATCAAGGCCTTGGGTGGTGGAGTAGGCGGTGGAGACGGACAATCAAAATCGAAACAGGCTTGCAGATACTGGGGAACTACGGCTGGGTGTAAGCGGGGGGAGTCCTGCACATTCGCCCACTCCTGGGAGGGCGTCAACAAATCAGACAGATGTTTCCACTGCTCCGGGGAAAACCACTTTGCAAAGGATTGCCCATATGGTCGGGAGCGGCCTGGGAAGGATGGAAAGAAGACGGCCAAGTTGAAGGGGAGTGGAAAGTCGACGGTGGAGAAGGATGAGTCTGATCAAGGAAAACCAGGCACTACTTCATCGGCGAGCTCTATGTCCACGTCTACCAGGCCGACGTCAAATGGTGGAGAAAAAGGAAGGGAGGCTGGAGCTCAGCCAGAAAAGAAAGGTGACCCGGCGTCGGAGCTGATCACCGAGGCTACATCCCTTCTGAAGTCTCTCCGAAGCTTGAAAACTTTCAGATTGAAGCAGATCAACGTGGTGGATGGTACTGAGGGCCAGGAGCTTGCACTACTAGATGGTGGAGCTACCCACCCATTGAGGATGGCACGACAAGAAGAACGAGGGAAGCTGCAGCCGGTCACGGTGGAATTGGCCCATGGTTGCACAACCTTGTACAGACATCCGGACTTCGATACTCTCTTGTCGTTGGAGCCCGTGGAGCCGATCCTGCCGTTGAGTCTGCTGGTGGAGAATGGGTATGCCATTCATTGGACTGGACAGGGTTGCACGATCATGCACCAGCAGCTGGGAGCTGTGAAGTGTTGGTTGAGGTCGGGGTGCCCCGTCATGAATCAACAGGATGCCATGGTGATGTTGGCAGAGTTCGAGGAGAACCAGAAGAATCGGAAGAAGATGTCCCAAGGGGACTGGAATTGGTGGCGCAGCCTCATGCCGGACGTACCGGAGGACGTGCTGGAGATGATGGTTGGGTTTTCAAGTGAGCCGAACCCTGAGTTGCTGCCTTGGAATAGACGTCAGAGACGTCGACATCAACGAAGTCGAGGCTTGGTGATTCACCTTTTCTCTGGAGCTGATACAGGGAGGTGGAAAGGCACTTTGCCAGACGACATGGATTGGATTTTCCTGGACTTGGAGCTGGGGGATGGCTTCAACGTGCACAATGCCAATGTGTGGAGCTATATGTGCCTGCTGGCTCGATCCGGGAAGGTGAAGGGAATTGTTGGAGGTCCGCCCTGCCGCACCACGAGCAGATTGAGGTGCAAGGGGCCCCCGGGACCAAGGAGGGTGAGAGGCCGTGGTTCCGATCGCTGGGGATTGGAGGGGCTAACCGGGGGATTCCGCACTGGTGGTGAAGCAGGTGGGGCTATGGCATCTGGCGGAGGAGCACCGTGAAGGACCTGACCCGGTCCGGTGGCCTTTCTCCTAGAATCCCGCTAGCTATGTAGGAGATGGAGCTGAAGCAGGGCATGATCATCCATCTTTCTTTGAATGGCCATTGTTGAGGGGAATGGTGGAAGAGTATGGAATGAGCTTGGTGAACTTCGACCAAGGAAGAACGGGGCATCCCAGGCGAAAGCCCACGAGTTTGCTGACCAACCTTCGTCACCT
Source organism: Durusdinium trenchii (assembly GCA_963970005.1). Lineage (NCBI taxonomy): Eukaryota > Dinophyceae > Suessiales > Symbiodiniaceae > Durusdinium > Durusdinium trenchii. The sequence goes on along the minus strand of CAXAMN010011113.1, from coordinate 421,878 downwards.
GGAGGACCTGGATGGACTCAGGGGAGGAGGATCGGCGGACCCGGTGGAGGGAGGGCTACAGGAGAGAATGAGGGCATCTCGGTCGTGGGCACGATGGTCCAGTGGTCTGGTGAAGGCCATTGGGTTGGCCTTGAACCAAACCGAGAGGGCCCACATGGGATTGGCCAAGATGGATGTTGAGGAATGAAAGAGGCACATCAAGCAACAGCACGTTCCCTACAGGAGAGATTGTCGGGATTGTGTGGAAGCGATGGGGTTCTCCAGCCCACATCGACGCTCTAAAAACGCCTCGTCTGCCTTTGTGATGGCGGTGGACATCATGGGTCCGTTTGAGCAGGGGCGAGACCTTGGGTTGAACCAGTGGTGCAAGTATGTGATGGTGGCGACAATCCCGGCGCCGATCGTGAAGGATCTAGCTGGGGCACCAGAGGAACCACTGGACCATGAGGCGGAGGTCAAGAATGCGGTGGAGATCGAGGAGGAGAAGGAAGAAGTGGAATTGGCGACAGAGGAGCAAGTGGCTGAGCTGAACATGAAAGCTGCGCTGGAGCGAGCTCAGGAAGAGGTTCCTCTTCAGAACCTCACGATTGCAGAGCCGATGCAATCTCAAGCGGTGGAGGACATCGTGCAGGCGCTCTCCAAGGTCCATGCTCACTGCAGGATGTTGGGAGTGCGGCCATGTCGGCTGCACTCGGACAGGGAGAAGTCCTTCCTCACGAAGGCGGTGGCCAGGTGGGTTCAGGCCCGGGAGATGGTCCACACGATGACTTCGGGTGATGATAGCCAATCAAATGGCAGAGTAGAGGCAGAGCTGTTGCAGCTCAAACGAAGGATGAGGCTCCTTCTACACACCAGCAAGGTGGAGGCTTCGCTATGGCCATGTGCATTGAGGCATGCTGCCACTCAACGACTTCGCCTACAACTTCAAAGGCTGGGAGTGGGATCGAAGCCAATGGTCAACTTTGGATCGATGGTCATGGCCAAGTCCAAAAGATGGCATCACAAAACTGGAGAGTTGACTAACCCATTCAAGAGGGTACAGGTGTTGGGCCCAAGCCCATTGATGTCGTCAGGTTGGGTGGCCAAGGACAAGCAGAATAGAATCCAGCATCTTCGGACGGTGGTGACTCCATCGAAAACCCTTGAAGCCATGTTGGAGTTGCATGAGGTGGACCTCAAGGATAAGGGCATCAGACATCGGCTGACAGGGAAGCAGTCCATGGACCCACATCCGCTGAAAGATGTAGTGTCTCAGCATTTTGATGCAGGAGTCGAGGTCGGCCAGCCAGCTCTTCGTGTCCTACGAGCTGGGGGGGAGACCATGACCACGGATCCAGCGAGTGATCCAAGTTTGGGAAATTCAACACCTACTCCGTTGGATTCGCTTTCGGTGTGGCAACCTGGGGAGAATGTGAGCGACCTGGGGGAGTCCGTTGATCAACCCATGGAGCCAATGGTGGGGGGAGATCGTGAAGGAGAAGCCGAAGGTGTGGAGTTGGAGGTTACGGGTCCGTTGAGGGACTACATGCAGGAGCTGGAAAGGGACTTCAGTGGAGGTGGTTTGGAGTTTGTTGATGAAGAGGAAGAAGTCGAGGAGACGGAGCGGGAAAGGGCACTGTAGCAGGGGTCACTGAAGGATGTCTACTAAGGAGCTCTTGGATGTAGGCCTGTTGCCCCACATAGAGCCCACTGTCCTCATCTGCGGAACTCCATCTCAGCTCAAATCCACTGAACTTCGTCCATCTTTCGCTGCTGACCCACTCCGCTGGGCTGCACTTCCACTCCATCTCGATCCCGCTCAAGGCCCCTTTCACAGTGTCCTTGGCGCCAACGACGATGAAGTCATCCACGTAGACGGCGATGAATCCCTTCGGAGGCGGCTCCTCCTGATCCAGTGGTCTTCTCTCAACTATCTTCCATAGGTTGGGTTCCGGAGTCTCCCGGAGCTCCAGGGTCATCCCCTCCTGTTGCCACTGGAAGGATCTCATCAACCGGTTCCGGTAGGTCGCCCAATCCGCCGGCGAGGATCGAAGTCCATATAGTGCATGCTGAACTCGCCACAGTTCACGAGGTCCAACGATGCCTGCTTCCACCAAGATGCGTGGTGGTTTTCACCACCACCAGTCGTCGTCCAGAGTCCTCCCTGGGCGCCAGCAAAAAGGCCGTCTTGACATCGCAAGTCGCAATCTCCCAGCTCATCGCCGCCGCCTTCGTGAGAAGACATCTGATCGTTGTTCCATCTGCTCCGCCAGCATACAAGTTCTGGGACTCCTCCTTGCCCTGGGTTGCTGTACCACTGCCATCCAGAGCTTCAAGACGATTGCCACAGACCACGATGCGAGCTCGTTTCTTCCCATGAGGAGCCTTGATTGTAGGAACCAACATCCCCGGCGCGACCTCCATCGCCTCAAACAAGGGATCCTTCTCCAACTCCTCCATGGTCGTCGGACTCAAGGCCCGAGTTCCTTCAATCAATGACTGGTACTCGTCCGTCATAGGAGGCACCCACGCTGCTAACTCCTGTCTGACCCGTTGAAGAGGAACTGCATAAGTCTGCAACACCGCTGGTGGAGGGGCTCCTGGATCTTGGATCTCCAAGCCCGCTTCATTTTTCACTGCGGCAAGCCTCACCAACTCCAGCTTACGATGTTGATCCTCCAAATGATCCTCCTGCACCAACAGTCCAGCTTCCAAAGCAGCCATCCATCGTCCTCTCTGACGGCCTTGCTCTTCTCCAATGCCCTGGTGGCGCAACTCTTCACTCCATAATCTCTTCATCAACAAATGAGACCTCACCTCCATGGCGTGCCACTCTTCAGCCTGGTCCCAAGAGCAATTGGAGCCCTTCCATATCCCGCCAGTTCGTCGGTCCCGATAGTCGTCCACATACTCCAGAGTGCCACCACAGAAGCCACCAAGTCCAGCGTGCCTTCCACAACTGCTTGCACAGAACCCATCACTACCCCACATCCACGAAGATCTCTAGGGTTCTCTGCTGGTACTTGATGTGGATGTCTCGGCTGAAGAAGGCCACAGTCTCCGCAGCACACCATTGCGAGCTCACTGAGACACTCCCAAGCCCTCCAACCCGATTCATCCCCTTCTGGGTCAAGTGGGGTGCTTGGAAGGTGACCCACGTTCCAGGTCAACATCTGGTGGCCGATTTCCTGACGAAGCCGATTGGAGTGGCGGCCAGATGGCAGCATTTCTTTGCGGCGATGGGAATGAAATTGGTGGTGGAGGCTTCGACTGATAGCTTAAGGTCCAAAGTGGCCAGGATCGCAGCACTGGTAGGCGGGCTAGCGGGCGTGTTGACTTGGCGGCCGTCAGGTCACACGGGCAAGGCTGCTCAGCGGCAATGGTAGCTAGTTTGGCCACCAGCTGGAAAGCCGGCTGTGATTCTACAAAGAGAGCCACTGGGCCGACAAGAAATGAGTATGTAGATCCACCGTATGGACTTCAAGATCAGGTGAGGGAAGATGAACCCACCTGCAGTAGGAATGTTGGGTCAGAGGAAGAACCCATTACTGAACCTAGCCCTGAGGGCTCCCGGGATTACGCGCCCGAATTGCGCCATGGCGGCAACACCAAGAGGGCACGATTGGCGGCCCTGGGAAGAGGATCTGCGGTAGAGTTGGGAGGTGAGCCATCAACGACGTCGGGAGCTGCACCGGCGGTGGACTATGACCGGCCCTGGACGTGGAGGAGGTTTTCCATGCCTTCGAGGGGTCAAGACCGGTGGGACCGACTTCCAGGTGGCTGGTGGGTGAGACAGCAATGTGAGGCAGAGGATGAGACCTTTCCATCCAATTCATCGACGAACACCCATGGATTGCAGTCACATTCAAGATCGGAGAACTACTGTTCTGTGGCGCCATGGAGAAAGGGTGATCCGAGACGATGATTGGAGGAGGGAGACGCAGCCACCTGCGAGAGATGCCTGGGTTGGGTACACGTTCTTTCGGGACGTAAATCCAGACCCAACAGCGGGGACATTGACTTCGACCTCGAGTTCATCTACTACCAAAGGGCAGGGCGATCGGACGTCTTCCTCAATGAGTAGCTCCTTGACCTCGGGACCACCGCCAATGCCGGGCATTGCGGAGCATGGTCTGTCGGCAGCAGGGTTGCCTCAAGATGTCCGAATGAACCGCCCAGGACATGAACCAGAGCCAGAGGATTCGGTCTCTGAACTCAGCACGGGGATGACCGAGGTAGTGAATGGCAGTCTGGGAGGATATGGGCAGCGGCTTCGTGGTCACCAACTGCGAGGTGAAGTAGAGGGCTCAGGAACGTCCGGAGACTCTCAAGAGCTTTCCTTGGTGAGTGAGGAGATAGATAGAGGGTGGGACTATGACCCAGCCTATTGGGCACAAGGACCTGGAGGACATGATGGAACTACCTTAGATGATGACGTGCGGGATGATTGGCTGGCATTCATGCGTGACCTGACGGTAGATGTGGAGACGCCTGAGAGGAACCGGCAGGCGGAGAGTGAGTCGAGCAGTGCGGAAAGACCTGACTGGAGGAGAACCTTGGCAGTGAGGATGAAGAACCGCCAACCTTGGACGAGATGACCGCCCGGGGATGGAGGGTGGTGCGAAGCAATTTGGCACCCCCGAATCGAGAAATCTACAGGGGACCTGATCCTGTGCTACAGCCCGAGGAGGGCCCAGATCAGGAGACACCGACCTGGATGGGTGTGTCCACGCAGATGCCAGTGAGGCCTAGGTCGACAGACCCTTGGGAGCCGCGACGCGGTTTTTCTGGAACCTCAAGGGTTCGAGAGGACTCAAGTGAGTCCGATGGAAGCTTTCATGAGAATCGCGGAGGGTAGAAGAAAAAACCTACCCGAAGCGAAGTGACTTCCTAGAAGTCAGGGGGAGTGTGGATACGAAAATATTCCACTCCGAATTTCGACAGGTGCACAAATCAAAAGTGTACCCTTGACCTTGTTTGGCTCAAGATCGGAAAAGCCCGACGCGCTGGGCACCCCATGTCATAACCACAAATTCAATACCATAACACAAGAAGCGTCTCCAAGCATGGCATCTGTGCACTATGTAACGTCTTGTAACCTTCTCATTACTGCTAGTGTTTACAATTTCATTGTCTGGGGACGTTGAAGCCTTGGAGCCTACAGGACAAATCTCTCCGCGGCAAACAAATCTTGGAATTCGGTTGAGAGCGGGTCTCCTGGCACGGCCTCACCACGAGCTCCACTTCTCCAGGTAGCAGCAAGATCAATCAACAGAAAGGCCGGGCCTTGGCTTTCATCCAAGCAAATAAATTAGTCGACATGGACATCGCATCATCTAGTTGCGTTGATGCCAATTTTTGGTAAACTGTTACAGTGTCCACTCTGAGCTTGAGACATTGCACCAAGGCGAATAGAGTGCAAATGAAGTAAAGCACCTGATTGATGCCGTGATGCCAGAAAGAAACCGAACTCATGGCGCTGACCTGAAGAAGGACATGAAGGAATTCTTCTCTTTTAGATTTTGATTATTTTGGACCGTCGACGTACAACCAGCACCTCCCTCAACAGCACCGCTGCAGCTAAAACCGCCTGTCACTCAGGAAGCGGAGACAGGGGGCTTCGGTTTTCGCAAGCAAGCGTGTTTCTCTCCAAATCAATGGGGGTCCAGGCAGGACTTGCACTACGCATAAGTGCACAAATGGCAGCAACAATTCATGGTTTTCCCTTGCGTTTGCACCAAGGTGCTTCTCGATGGGAGGAATTAGCCTACGAGAATTCATCAACTGAAAAGCAAAACTATCATTGAAGGTGACAGCTTGCGCCCTTGTTTCTTTTCTTTCTTTTAATATGCCTATGCGGCGTATTCTATTCAAGAAGGACCGAGTTGTTCACAGTATACAATATCCCTACTTAAAAATACCAGCTGCGTGCCATAATGACCAAGTATGGGTCCGAATCCCTTTCGAATTGAATCTTCTATCCTCAGCATTTGGTTGTTGAAAGTAATTGAGCAAAGGTTTTTCGAAACCCACCAGCCTGTAGATTCCAGGTCTTGCCAAAGTACGCATCATCGCTCCAACTGTACAGGAGCAGTGCCTCAAAGTTTGTCAAGTGCCTCTTCCCTCCTTCCTGTCCATCATTGGACCTGCCTCTAGACTCTAGATCCTTCAGTCAGACTACCAGCATTATTCCTGCAATGAGCCCCAGGATCTCGGACATAAGTAATCGGCTGCATCCAGTGCCAGGCCAAGAGCCTGGTGGAAAACACGCAAAATATCAAGCGCTCTCCTGTAACGGCCCCAGTTCAAGCACAGGGCAATTCTTCAGTTCACCTCTGAACGAAGTGCTGTTCAGAACCCTTACCTGCCAAGAAACATTTTCTACTATTGTTCTCAGACGACCCTAAGTAAGCACAATCTCAAGCGGGTCAAGCCGAGCTCTTTTCTTGGTATGGGCAGCATATCCTTGTCAATTGCATGGGTGAACGGGTGAGCGCCCGAGGGTACCGCCTGCCTACTGCAGACTCGACAAACACTTTCCTTCAATAAAGCACAATGCTTCCTCCCCAAAAAAATTGACAAGACTGGCATACTGCAATGCTATATATCTGGACTACCAAAAGCCAATCCAAAACGAATGCCTTTTATAATAGAACATTCCATTAGGGTTTTCACAATCAAACTTAGCCTCCTGATCTTGAACCCAGCGGCTACTTGCAACAATAAACTAGACTTCGTGCTGTGCAATGTGCAACTCCAGCAACAACAATAGTTTCAGTTGTTGGAACCAGCTCAACACAAAACATTTCTTTGTGGGACTCCTACCACATGCAACGCTGACAATCCTGTGTGAACGGCACCCTTTAAAGCAACCTTGAGCAATGACACTCAAGAACCTGAGAGAGGAGGGGGTGAACGAAAGGTAACAGGAAATCACAAGTAACCCTGGTAGAAGTCCATGACGGCATCAAAGGTGGATGGATGTGACCCAAACAGCGACGACGCAGGGGGGATTTGATCCAGGGGGCCCCCCCCGTCGAACAGAATCCCTTCTTACAGGACCAAATCACCAAATCCTGATTGTAATACATTTTTGCTAAAGCAAGGAGCGCTAAGGTAGCTCAAGCTACCTTTCGTGATAAGCCTCCGTTTCAATGAAGTTTGATTCATAGTATCTGTTCAGGCCGTGCCCCAGGTGGTTCTAACTGTCTTTATCCTGGTCTTCAACTGGTTGCAATAGTAAAAGCCATACAATTTCCTGCTGCGCAACAAGAAGTTCCAGGTTCGATGTTTGTTGTTGCGGGTAAAGATTTGCAGTCGTGGCCAGTGGCAGGCACACGTATATTTTCATTACATGTGTACATCACTACTGTTCAGAGTACTTCCCAGACTTCG
>CAXAMN010011113.1:369386-414494 GCA_963970005.1 Durusdinium trenchii | reverse complement strand
GCCACACATCCATTCCTGGATGAAGCTTAGATACCCATCTATGGAGACCCGTCCACCAAGACGTATCCATAGCGATGTATCTACCCAATGCATTTCTCCCAACGCACTTTAAAGAAAGAGAGCGACTCGCAGAGTGACGGAAAAGGGAAAATACCAGAGCGGTTCGAAAAATGTGGCCACTCGACTAGTGAAACCCTGGTCGTGGTGCCATCTATCTGCGTGTCCATCACGGGAAATCGCGTCACTCCAACTACTCTTGGAGGGGATCCACTCAAAGTAAATCCAGCATCGAAGTGAAAACAGAAAGATATGGATCATGTGACTCATATGTTCGAGGTCAGGACTGTCTGATCTGCCTTTGATGAGCGCCATCAAAGCAGCAGTGTTGTCAATGTACCATGTTCCGCGGCGATTACGGAATCGCTCAGGCGTGGTAGTCAACGCAATGAGAACCTGCAATAACTCTAGCTGTGCTATCTTGGCATCCCCTGGCGTCCAAAGGTCATAGATGGATGAGGGGAGGTGAGACACAAACCCAAGCCGGAGCTCTGCGTCCTCGTGGAAGAAGACAAGGAGAAAACCACCCGTGCCTTCACCTGGTCTCCAAGGCAGCGTCGGACGCTGCAACAAAGCGTTCGTGGTGTCGTGGCCAGACATCAAGTTCACGCTCTGGATGGGTAGAGATCACGGCTTCAAGAATTTGGAAGCATTGTTCAATTGCGGGAGGCAACTGATCACCTCGGACAAGTTGGCGCTCCTTAATGGCGTGGAGGCCTCCACATCCAATCCGTCCGTAGACGCCCTGTTCGAAGAAGTTGGCTAGTCCGTACAGCTTGGCCGCAACACCAGGTTTGAGAGTGTGTGTCTCACGGCATTCCTGGATAATGGCCTTCAACTTGGATTCCAGGCGTTCCCTCGCCCAAAAAGAGACGTAGCCTCCTGAAAGGGTGGCAGAAAGATCATGGTCCAGGCCTAAAAATAAGCCTTTGGGGTTCATAGCCTGGCGCTTCTCCTCCGCGAAGGGGGTGCCCAGAAGTTGGTTTAAGACACCAAAAGCCCATTGAGCCGACCCCCGGCTCGAAGACCAGTCTTGGATTGAAGCATCGTCAAAGTAGAGCGATACCAGGACGTAGCACAAACGCCGCCCGAGGGCTTCCACAAGCCGGCTGTATCGGTTAAACGAGGTCACGGCAAGAGGAAGACCAAAAAGAAGCCCAGCATAGACTTGGAAGGCTGGAGCCGCCCATTCGTGATGCCAGAAGGAAACTACGCATCCTCGCGTTTCGTTGACCCCCATGGGACTGTGCCGATAGGCATCCGGCCAATCTTCCCCACCTGATTCCCAGGTGTCAGTAGCCGCCGCTTGGGCTAGCTCGGGTGGGCTCATGTGGCGTAGGACTTGACGGCCGGTCTGAGGGGCGAGCAGAGCACCAGCTTATTGGCGTCGGATGACCGCAGGGTCTGGCCGCCGGCATCGGCATTGTCGATAATACGCTGCTTACCCGAGGATTGGGTAATCACACAGCGTGGGATCAAACGGTACGGCTGCCCATGCAGCTGCTGACGCAACTGTGCCAGTGTCAAAGGGGGGGTACAGAATCCTCGTGCTGCATCCTTCGTAGACTGTTCCAGCAGGAACTGATCATCTTTGCCCGGCTTGAGGGTGGACAAGATCTGGTGATTGTGCGCATCGCATCCCGACAGTACCTCTGTGAGAGTAATGCGATCAGCAGGTTGAGATGGAAAGACTCCGTAGCACGGCGCGTAGCCCACCGCTGGGAGGCCTTCAATGAGCCCGAATGGGTATGTGACATCCGGCCATGAAGTCAGCAAAATCAATAGTGCGACGAAGCCGAGGTCCCGAGTGGCCGTGGTAGCCTGCAAGGCGATGGGTTGAAATTGCCGCAGATGTCGCCCTACGGCACACCAGCGCCGATGGAGCTCCCGCAGTGCCCCCACTGCTGTACGGCGAAGATCTCGTAAACGGCCTCGGTAACGAGTATGGCAGTCAGCGGCAAATGCTAGGTCCAGGTCCAGCACTGCTGGTAGCTCGGTGGGTAGCAAATCGCGGCCTCGCTCCAACGCTTGGGCGAAGTGCTCATCCGGGCTGAGGTCATAGGATAGCAGCGGCGGAAGTGCTGCACGCTGGTTCAGTGCACCCACTTGCTGGCCTTCGGCAGTACGGAGAGTCTGGCGGACTTGAGCATCGGCCAAATGTGGGCCCAAGGGCCCATCGGTCTCATAGTGCCTGTTGTACAGCCAAACTGGAAATGCATTGAACGGGGCAGCATTGCATGACAATATCTTCGACCATAGGAAACTGGAAACTCGTGAAGAAGTGGGCTGGGTACAGCTTGCGAAAAGCTACTGTCAACAATATTAGTCACATCAGGTGACTGGAAAACTGTTAATCTGCAAGGGGGGGCCCGATGCGACGGGGTCACATCAGGGTCACATCAGGTTCCTGTTTACAAGGCGCTTTAGTGATTGAAAAATGTGTTGGTTTTATACGAAATTATTCCATTTCCTTTGCGGAAGCAGCAGCAGTAGGCATTTACACCAGCAGCACCAGCAGCAGCAGCAGCAGCAGCAGCAGCTACCACCACCACCAACACCACAACAACAACAACAACAGCAACAGCAACAGCAATAGCAGCAGCACACCAGCAGGAGCTAACAAGCAGCAGCAGCAGCAGCAGCAGCAGTTAACAAGCAGCAGCAGCAGCAGTTAACACGCAGGAGCAGCAGCAGCAGCAGCAGCAGCAGCAGTTAACAAGCAGCAAACCAGGAGCAAACCAGGAGCAAACCAGCAGCAAACCAGCAGCAAGCCAGCAGCAAACAAGCAGCAAACAAGCAGCAAACAGGCAGCAAACCAGCAGCACACCAGCAGCAAGCCAGCAGCAAACCAGCAGCAAACCAGCAGCAGCAAACAAGCAGCAAACAAGCAGCGCAAGCAGCAGCAGCAGCAGCAGCAGCAGCAAACAAGCAGCAGCAGCTAACAAGCAGCAGCAGCAGCAGCAGCAGCAAACAAGCAGCAGCAGCAGCAGCAGCAGCAAACAAGCAGCAAACAAGCAGCAGCAGCAGCAGCAGCAGCAGCAGCAGCAGCAAACAAGCAGCAAACAAGCAGCAGCAGCAGCCACCACCACCACCACCACAACAACAGCAATAGCAGCAGCCAGGTGTTTCTTCTCAGGTGTGACAATCATGTCACAGTCACCACTGCCCTGCGCCATTGGTGCCGAAGGAAGCAGCAAGGAGCTCTAGCTCACAGATGCTTCAAAACCCCAAACGAAATACAAGCACAAGCAGCACAAGCAGCAGCAGCAGCAGCAGCACAAGCAGCAGCAGACAAGCAGCACACAAGCATGCAAGCTGCACAAGGCAAGCAGCGCACAAGCATACAAGCAGCAGGAGGATATGGTGGTTCTAGGCGAGGCCCGGGCGAGGTCCAGGCGAGGTCCAAGGCAGTACATCCCAGCCCAAGCACCATGCCAAGCCCAGAAGCACCCAAGCTCCAAAGTGCACATGGCCACATGCCTAAGATCCAAAGTGCACACAGCAGCGCCCTGCAGCGGCACCAGCACCCAAGCTCTCAAGCGCACACAGCAGCGGCACTCTGCAACGCGCCAGCACCCAAGCTCCCCAGCACATCCTGCGGCGGCACCAGCGCCCAAGCTCGAGCGCGCAAACACGCAGCTCTTCCTACACTGGAACAACAGCGGCACCCTTCAGCGGCACCAGCACCCACGCTCGAAAACGCACACACGCAGCTCCTTGAAGTAAGAACCCTAATAGCTCACGCTGTCTGTTGAAAAAACACGATGCAATGATGCAACAAGGTTGTTGAATCTATCACACAAGCAAGCAATGCATGGGCACAGCACATTAACATCAGTTCGTAGAACAAACAGAACAACAACAAACATCCATAGAAAAGCCAATCCCCAAGGGCACACCATTTTGATACGACTTTCCTCCAGTTGATACGACTTAAAGCGAGGCCCCAGTAGCATTGAAAGAAAGGTTAGCTAGATCATTTGCATGTCGCATGTTCTCAAAACAGCATGGAATCATGAAACCGATGCGACTTCCCGAAGACCTTTCGACGCAAGTAACGGCAACATTTAGCGCAAACCGATGCGACTAATCTATCTGAGAGTAAGATCAGGGCTTCTTGGCTCCACCAACGCGTAGGACTCGTTGGGAGGCCTTGGACTGTGCGGAGCAATCCCGCAGCAATGACCTGGCGGGCCGGTGGGGTCCCCCCCAACTGAAGCGATGCATTGTCTGACGACCTCTCGGCTGGCTCTTCTCAAAACAGAGGCCAGCAAGCACATCTGCCTCGCAAGGATCACAGAAGGGACAGTCGCAAACAAGCACTTTACCCTGAAGTTCGCGTAGGTCGTTCACCAGGCCAGACTCATAGATATGGGCGACGTAGTGCCACAACCAATCATTGGACTGACTGTTCAAGCCTGGGATAACCGGGGAGGCCCACTTGGTCTTCGCGAGACGATGAGAGCCGCGGCCTTGGCCTACGTAGACATGATTTGGCGGCAACTTGCCTTTCTCGATGAGGTCCACCTGTGGATCCTGAGCGCGGCGGGGGATCCGGGCAGCTTCACTCGGATCTGGTGGATACAAGCCTAGCCCCAGGGCGAGGGGCGCCATCGCCCACTCCCGTAGTGCTCGGGGGTCCAGGTCCAGCCAATGTTCGCGGGCTCCGACACATTCGAATTGCGGCAGGCGTGGAACATGCAACTTAGCGCGACCCACGCGCCCGGCCCACCACGATGCTGCGACTGCAATAGCGAAGGCCAAGACGGCCGTATACTCGGCTTCCTCCTTGGATGGATAGATCGCCTGGCCGTCCTGAAGGTAAGGAGTCCACTCGTGAGGTGTATGAGAATGGTGGCAGGTCAGCGGCGGCCACTGATCGATCTCGTCGATGTTGTGGCGTAAGCACTGTGCCTTACAACGAGCTCCTCCAAGGCAGCACGCATCATAGCGCTTGTCCTTCCAGCAGCCGGTGTCCATCATAGAGCACTCGGTGGACCCCCACCAATGTAGGCTGCGCCAAGGATTCTCTCGTACCGACCCTCCGCCCCGCTCGGCGAGCAGTCGAATCTCCTCGAGGATAAATTCACAGGCTTGGTTGTCTGTGCGGACTCGCTGAAGGTCACGTCCCTGGAGTGTGGGCAATCCATCAGGATGTTGCTCGGAGCGCAGGGGTGCCGGACACGGGCGGCCATCTTCAAACCGCCGCGGGATTTCCCTGGCTCGGCTCTTGGTGGAGCAGTCAAAAGCTGCACAGATGAAGTCAACCTCGGAGAGCTGGTCATGAAGTGACTGCTGACGCAGCGGATTGGAGAGGTCATGAGACTTGTCCAACAGCCAGTCCACTGACAGGGTGCGCCACCCGCACCAAAAAAGGCCTTGGACAGCGGCAGGTTGGGCCCACAAAACAGGTCGGCAACCAAGGGACGGGGAGCATCAATGTCCCCTAAGGGGGAGTCCGTCCCGTCCTCCCCCTCGGGGCCCCATCACTTCTTCCCGCCACGACAGGCCGCAGCACCATGCCCCGGGGCTCCACAGGCACGCTCCTTGCGCAGGACCAAACCACGGCGATGCTGGCCGTTGGTGCAATGGGCTTTGGCCTTGCGTTGACCATGCTGGAAGGCCTGACAGAGGCGAGTTCCGTCTTTGAGGATCTTGGCCACCTGGCGCCCATTGATGGGGTTGCCCAAGGTCCACCTATTGGCTTCAGACTTCACTGGGGTAACCGGATCTGGAGTGGATCTACTCGAGGGAGTTCCACTTGTGGTGATTGGGACCGACCAGTGGGCATCACGCATAGCATAGACTTCTTGGATCACACGGCCTAGGCTCTTCTGACTATCCCTAAAGCGGGCAACCCACTCCGATCGTTCATCGTTGTCTCGCTGCTGTAGCCACTCAAGGCGCTGGGTGAATGGGATCATGGACGCGCTCCTTTTGGCTCTGTAGAAGTATTGTTGGATAATGTCCACCGGCGCTTCAACATACTCCACAGAATTGGGCCCCAATCCCTCGGCTACGCTAGGGGCCGTGGCACAAGAGGCGGACCCCGCCATCGCGTAGGCCAGAAGTAAAGTCCAGAGCTTGTCCAGGTAGGAGTTGGCATCCCGACTGGCAGGTTCATCTTCCTCAGCTTCCTCAACATACAAAGAATCAGCGATCTTTCTTTTCTTTTGGGTGGTGGCCTGCTGGAATTGGAGAGATTTCACTCGCCAAATGTTGTACACACACACAACATGCGTTTGGTGAGTTCTCGTGTAACCCGAGAAATCGTGGCATCAGCAGGGTGAACCTCAGGGGGGAACCGCAGCTTGTAGCGGCGCCAGAAGGCGCTCTTCAAATCCCGGAGTTCGGAGTCGCCCAACAATGCATCTAGGTCAGATGCTGAGATGCGAGACCGATCTTGTTCGGATTGTTTGAAATAGAGCGATACGGCGGCCCACGCCCGACGAACCCTTGCCCCCCTGAAGGTTGGCGTCCTCGCCCAACAAAAGTTTGGACAACCACGGTTGCACCTTGTCCTCACTTGACCAAAGCATCGGTGACCGCTTCAGCTATGCTGAAGTTAATCCCTAACTGGCGGAAAGTAGCCGCAGCATCCGCACCGTCACTCGGCACGAGTTGCAAGCTAGACGCCATGCGGGGACACAGGGACCCTCCCTAGGTAAAGTGAGGACCCACCTCACACAGTGGTACCACGAGGACCCACCTCGCCTCTGTCGGCCAAAAGGAGCTGGCGAGGCGGAGATCCTAGGTGCACATGGACGACATGCAAGCAGTTCAGCTCTGGAAACAACACAGATCAATCACACACTGCTTGTGTCAAAGGCCTGGAACCCCCGGCCACACAGCATTCCTGCTGGTTTGGGGATAACCCCCCAAAAAGGAAAACCGCGACGCAGCAAAAGACTCACTGACCCTCAGGGTTCTTTCCGCTGATGGCGCGCTCTCCGGTCGCCTCGGTAGTCTACACGTGACGTAGTCTACAAAAAGGGGCATCTACGGAGGCCGCCTGCTCTTATGGGGCGCAGCCGTCCCGCGACCACTGGGCCGGCCGGCTGCTCAGCAGCTCAATGTCGCGCTTGCCAGGAGGCTGGGGCTTTGCTCCAGCACGGTCCGCACACAGGACGGGCAAACGTACTCGCTTCCATGAAGCTGCTGTAGAAGTGGGCGTCTTTGAGCCTCTGCTGAACTCGAGCTTCGCCTTGCTTGAATTGGCACAGAGCGACACGGCCTTCAGTGCACAGGTTCTCGGCTGCTTCATCCACTGAGGTGCCCATCATGAGTGCATAGATGAGGGCTGTACAGGCAGGAGCTCGATGCTTGCCAGCCATGCAGTGCACGAGCACGGAATCACCACAATGTAGACTCTGATGAATGAGAGGCCATGCAGTCTTGAACTCTTGGTCCATGCGCTTGCTGCCCATCTGAACCTTCATGACGCATGCCTGCGGCAATGACACGCCTCCCCGACCCTCGGGGTATTGTGGTCTTTGGAAAGTGCTGCACCGTCTCAGCAATGGGAACACCCGATAGCCACAGCTGGCCTCTTGACCGGGTTGTCATGATCAGGGTAGGGGCGAGAGTGTCACGCCCTTCGGAGGTGGCCAAACGGTCCCAATGTGCTGAGGACCTGGCGACACAGCCGGGATGGGCAGGGTACTCGGTGCTGGCTCTGAAGGTTGTCTCCAAGGGGGAGTCCTGGCAAGTGGCGGTGGTGAAGGATCTCGCGGATCTCTTGGCCTCTTCTTGGCCGATGTGGCAATCAGCTTGGGCGGAACTGCCTTGTGTGGAAGCGCCTTCGGAGGCGTCTTGGGCCGTGGAGATGGTGCCTCTACTGCATCTGGCCGAGCACTCGGCTGGGGTGAAGCCTCTCGTCTGCGCTTGGTGCTTGCGGAGGGTTTTGCCTTCGAGGACGTAGTAGTAGTAGCCGGTGTCGTCGATGCTCGAACTGGAACTGGCGTCTCGGCCGGCAAATACTTCTTTTCGGTGCAAATAAAGGCACCGTGGCTCCCTCCACAAGCCCGCCCCCGGGCCAAAAGCACAGCGCAGAGGTGAGCGTTCCCGCAAACCTCTTCTCCCTCCGTGCAACCTTCGGGCGTCTGGAAAGCCCCGCAAAGGCGACGCCCATTCTTCAAGAAAGCCGTCAGCACGCGACCACGAATGGCATCCGGCATGGACACCGTCGGGCGCGAGGTGCTTCCTCGGATTTTGTTGGCCGCTGCTGTTGCGACCCGGGCCCTCGAGAACTGAAGATGGGTCTTCAGCGACTCCTTGGTTGGCTGGGCAGCATGCCGCGTCTCCTTGTCCTTCGCTATGGCCAAGGCGAGCGTTTCTTTGGCCACCTCACGGAAACCATCCAAGTCAGCAGGAAGCACCTCCTCCCAAAAGCTGTGACCCTCACAGCTGTGGGCCACTGAAGTTGCCAGGATCTTGTTGCGAAGCGACTGGGCGAGTAGTGGAGTGCCATTCCCGCCTCAGCCGGCTCCTTTGACTTGTCCTGCCAATCGCCAAGGGAGCAGAGGTCAGAGGACGACATATTCAGAATGTGGCCCACGGTGGGAAGCATGCGTCTCCACGAGTAGGTGGTCAACTGCTCGGTATTGTCCAGGAACTCGGCGAAGATTGACTGGCAGAGGTGCTGCACCTCAGCAATGTTCCAAGGCGTCCCACGCCTGTCAAAGCAAATTCCTGAACTCTTCTGGGCCACCGGAGAAAGGGCTTTCGAGGCTTTAAGCCAATCAACAGTCCAGTTGAAGCCAGAAGCAAGCTCGGCAGGAGCACACCAGTCAAATCCACCTCGGGCGTGACGCTGCTTGCCTTTGCGACAGTGGCCATGGAACACCAATGGACTGATTCGGCGAACAGTGAACCGGCAAAGATGTTGGTACCTCAAGCAACCAGTGGCCACGAGCCAGGAACCTAAGAGACATGTCCATCGCGGGTCCCCCCCACAGCACATGCTCTCAGTGCGCTCCTCCAACACCTGCAGCATGCCGGGCTCCACAACAAGGGCTTGACTCTTCGTCGAGGTGGCCTTCTTCTTCAACTCAGGGGAGATACGAAGCCGGCCGATGTCCCAAGGAGCTCCTGAATGCTTGCACAACCAGCGAAGCGCATTGAGCGCGCGGGTAGGGGTCATCGTCCCCTGATGCAGGAAGTTGTCCATGTCCACGAAGGCCGGAGGGAACGACCTCCCTCGGTGGAGCAAAAAGGCGTGCACCTCCCCGTAAGTGTGGAGGGCATTCTGAATCGTCGCCGACTCAGACTCCGCCACCTTGGTCTGGGCCAAACGAAGGACTGATGCCTGCCAATCCCGCTTAAGGGCCTCAGTCAACAGCCCATCTGGCTTCAAGGCGCCGACCGTCAGGAACACCTTCTGCAGGGCCAACACCTGGCGCTGTATGGACTCAGGCTGATCCTGGACGCGCTCATGAAGGCGTACCCCCGCCTCAAGTGGAGCTTCTTTCCTCTTGCGAGCCAGCGGAGGACGTGTGTCCGGCACCAGAGGTCCCCCCTCGATCAGACGAGCAGCTGCAGGAAGAAGTTTTTTGTGTTGGGCAACACGGACTGCCAGCCAAGCATCTGCCAAGAAATGGCCTCCCACGGCCACGGCTTCCTCCCAGGTAGAGAAGGCAAATGCGAAGTCCTCGTCCTTCTCGTAGCCCCGCTCACGCCGCCAGGTGATGGCGCGAGCCCCTGCCACTCGGGCGAGGCTATCCTCCGCTCGCCAACCAGCAGACGAGGCTGGCTCATCCGGCGGAGCCTCCACTGCTTCAGCGACTTGCGCACGGTACACCATGGCTTGCGCACCCGCTGAACTACCCACTATCGTCATCAGACGACGAAAGTTCGCGGCAAACCGGACAGATTTGGAGCACTGGGAAGCAGGCGGAACACACTCCTTTGATACAACCAAGGCACTGTCGGTAAGTGGGATCACCACAGCCGCAACACGCTGGAGGAAACTCAGACTCTCCGTTGATTGAGGGTCCCAACCATCCACGAAGGGCTCGATGGGCACGAATCTTCGGGTGAAGGGCGTCCAGATGGCGCGGCAAGTGCTCAATATCTGGCAGCGGGGCACGAAAGGGGTTGGACCACAACCCATGTGGTGATCCCAAAATCCAGTGCCGCGTGTAGTAGAGAACTTCAGATTGAAAAGTTTGCAGGGGCAAGAGGTCAAAATCCCCGGGAACCTTCTGCTGAAACTCCCGCAGGTAGGAGGGCACAAAATTGTCTGCAGAATACGGGGTACGCACGGGCTGCAACAAGAGGAGGCCCATCGAGGCGTCCAACCGAGCATGCCTATCCCAGGCCTGCTGAGGAGTGAACCCTGGTGGCACGATCGTCCCGCGCCGGTTCCAAATCCCGACCCACGGGAAGACATAGCCCCCTCGCCCCTGATCGCACCGTGGGTATACACTCTTGGAACAGACTCAAAGCCGCATAGGAGGGAAACTTGAGGGCCCGTCCCCCGGGCGTGAAGACGGAGGCATGTGTTCAAATAGAACCACCGAGCTCCAAAGCCGCAACGCGCCTGCCCGGTCCCCCCGGGCCAGAAGAGCATCGACCTGGCGACGGAACTCGATGAACGCGGCGGGCGAAAGCACCTCAGCATCAGTGAACATGGCGACACGCACACCGACGATATGCTGTGAAGCCATCCACAGCAAACACAGCAAAAGTTAAGCAGAACAGAAACTCCACTGTCCCACTTTTGGCTTGAGCCAAAATGGACAGTGTACCAAATGTAATGAAGACTGTGCACCCAAACCTGCCCAAAGCTCGACACAGTTTTATGCAGTTCTACGGAAAAACAGGCATTTTGTTTTTTGCTGCAAACTGCAAACTCAACATACAAGTCTTTTCTCATCCCCTTTTCCCACATAAAGTGTCAAAAGATGAGGGCTGTCAGTGGCCTGGAGTCAGGAATGCCCTGCGCCAAAGAACTGCTGCTGCAAACTCCGAGTCGGGGCCTGAGGGTTGCCAGCGCTAAGATCTGCAAATCGTCACTGGAATCAAGCCTCACTTTGGCCTCGCCAAGCGAACGCGGGAAACTGCATAAGGTGACTGAACTTGGGTGTTCAGAACTTGTGCTCCTGGTGTCGGTATTAGTACAGGTGCGAACCTTCCTAGCAGTGACACACACACACACTCTCAAGATAGTGCGTACTGAATTGAACGCCACTCACCACACAGCAACCTAAGTGACCATATTCCGAAGAGTACAGGTACAAGGAAACCTAAAGGTAAATGGAGTGGAGCTCGGCCATCGCAAAGGCTGAAACTCAACATGCCAACATGTGAGAACCTCCAAGGCCCACGAACTCCAAAACCGGAATCGCGACAGGATGACGACGGATCGCGCAAGTCTGCGGCAAGTAGTAGCCCTTTAAAGAAGATGAGAGTGACAGTTGGCAGCTGTCCCAAGTGATCTGCCGCTACCCCTGCTATAAAAAAAACAAGGAGGTGAACCAATTGAAAGGAATCCGTGACTCCAAGGGCGTCACGCACACACGCCCCCCGTAGAGGGGGGGCAAAAGCTAGGACTAAGGGTCAGGCTATGGTGTAAGTGTGTGTGCGCGCGCGCAGAAGACAAACGGATGAAGACATGAGGGAGACAGACAGGCTGGTGTAGGTGGTTGCGATGAAAGGGAACCTAGCGACCAGGAACAACCAAATGAGCCAGACCTCATTGTAACAACCTAGGCGACCTCCAACCTGGATTTAGTGTACGAGTGCGCATGCACGCTGAGGGCCGGACCGATGCGCGCGCAAAAAGAGAAAGGATGAGGTGCCAAGACATGAAGACAGAAACGCATGAAACGAAAGAGGAAAGGAAAGTGTGTAAAGAGAAAAAGGATGAACAACGGAAACCAAATGGAGGGGCCGGAAACCAACGAAACCAAACCTCGTTTAAACAAACTTAGGAAGACCTGCCTCGTTTAACCTGTACGCACTGTGTGTGCACCCAAGGTAGCGACAGGTCCCAATGGACCTTGACTGTCCGCTGCGGACACGTTCTGGCGTGCCGGCTGCCTGCTTAGATTCAGTAATCCGGCGTGTCTTGGCAAATAACTTTGGCTCAAGCCTACTCCGCCCGCTATGGCGCTATGGGCACGTGCGTTTCCGGTCCGTGGAAACAGAGAGATACCCCCGTTCGACGGGGCCACTCGTCTGGCACGCCCTGGACTGGCATGAAGCCAGACACACTCAAGATAATGCGTGCTGAATTGAATGCCACTCGCCAAACAGCAACCTACGTGACCATATTCCGAAGAGTACAGGTACAAGGAAACCTAAAGGTAAATGGAGTGGAGCTCGACCATCGCAAAGGCTGAAATTTAACATGCCAACATGTGAGAACCTCCAAGGCCCACGAACTCCAAAAGCCGAATCGCGACAGGATGACGACGGATCGCGCAAGTCTGCAGCAAGTATTGGCCCTTTAAAGAAGATGAGAGTGACAGCTTGTAAACACCACAGCTCAGCAGGCACGTCAGAGTGGCCAACTCTGATATCACCAGATCAAATGGGCATCTTTGTTAGTGATCTGCCGCTCACACACACAGACATTTTAGACTGTTTTGAGAGGCCTTCTTAGCTAATGGCCGCAAAGCCTGCTTGACAGCCTTCTGAGTAACGCGTCAGATGAAGCCTCCCGCCATGTCAAGCCACGTTCACTTGCCAAGACTGCTCCCTGGCAATCAAGCTCGGGGATCCCCACAACAAGTGTCACCAACAAGAACGTATTGCGACTTGTGCTGCTTGTCTGTGTTGCATGTGCCTGAGTGAACGTAAACCCTCTTACTTGCCTCTCTCACGACAACTACTGCAATCCAAGAACAACATCAACCTTTGTTGATACATTGATCGTTCATTCTACTCAATCAGCCAGGGCTTGCGCACCTCACGGGCAAGTCGGCCACATATGCATAAATGGCAGGTCCGCCGCAGCCACGCCTGGCAACTTCATTTGGGGCACTAGAATTGGATACCTGGAGCATCTGGAAAATGCGGTTTCATGAAAAACATTGAAGTACCTGCATTGGCCCTACGTTTCATGCAAAAATCGACGCAACTTCAGGATCTGAAATGCGAAACCCAAATTTTCACGCATGGTCCTTCAATACAGGTGGTCTGTGAATCCAGTTTGGGATAGAACCTCTGGCTGCAAGGAGGGCCGAAACATGTTCTTTTTCTGCGACGTCTGCAGCATAGCGCTTCCCAAATGAATGCGCGTCTTACGCGTCTGCTTCGCCTCACGGCTATACCCTGCAGGAACGGTTTTTCAATTTGACCACAGCCCACAAAGCCAGAAGGCCTTTGCAGAACACCTGGTTTTGCCCACCCCAAACATCTCCAAACGCAATCCTCTTAATTCAACACACGTCACATAGGCATCAAACTATGAAGAAGAACACCTGTCCCAAGCCAAGCCGGGATTTTCGCTCAAAGGTCCACGTGAAGAAGATCGGCTCACTTTCAGAGTCTTCGTGACTTTGACTTTACGACATTCAAAAAGCACATCGCTACATGGGGACCGACTGGTGCAGGCCCGGGGCGCAGGATGCTTGTGGCGCGCAACCTCATTCCGCGAGGTTGTCCATGTGCGCAAGGGCTAGCAGCCAGTGACGCTCTTGGGGTCATAGCTCGCTGTGTTGCAGCGTGCCGTCTCCTGACGCAGCATTGAGTCAGCAGGCACTGCCACACCAAACAACTGTTTGGCCACTGAGCAACAGTTGGCAGCGTTGCGCAAACAACCATGCTGAAAATATGAGCACAACGCGTGACACACCGATTTCCCTGACCATACCCAAGTGTTGCAGTTCCGGCAACCTATTCCAACTTGCCACTCCACCTAAGAGCTCCCGCACGCCATTCCAACGAGTTGAGTTGATGGTAGAGCCCCAGAACAACCCTCAGTTGAAAAGGTCCGCGGAAGTCTTCCAACACAACGAAATCCTCCAGACAAAAGCACTAACGTCTCTTCTCCACGGTGCGCCACGCTTGGGCCGAGAATCAACATGTCGTTGACCCACCACATGAACCCACCAAAAATTGGATGGATCTTCAATTCAATATTCGATCTGTCCATCTCTATCTTCACCCCGCCCATGGGGTGGAGTAGGAACATCGCCGCTGGTCTCTTCTTGCAGCCTTGTCCAACTGATGTGACACGTTTTATCTTCGTTGAGGATCCTGGAATTTTGGCAATCATTGTCGACACGCCATCTTGTGTCACCTTCAATGCGCAGCTGCAGCTCACTGTTCGCTGCGGTCAGAGTCTAAATCATCTGCCGCTGCGAAATCAAAGTCTTGACAAACCGACAAAACTTGAGCCAGGGCGCCCCCCACATGGTGTAGCACTTTTGCGCCCGACGCTGACGCCACATTGCGACGCCACATTCTGACGCCACATTCCCTGATTCCCTGATGCCAAATTCTCCCCTGACGCCACATTCTTCGTATCCCCTGTGTTTTGTAGTGCCCTACGTCCCCTAGGCGTGTCTATGCTATACTAGTGTAGCACTTGTTGTCCGTACATAGCTTTGTAGTTTACTCTTCGGTAGCTTTACAGCTTAATTCATTCCTTTACTTTTGGCTCAAGACTGATCTTCCAAACTGCATCGCCAAGCTCCTGTCACCAACCGAATGAAACCGGCGCGCACACAAGCTTGTTGAAGGTCGAATTTAGAAACACAAGGTGGCAACTTGGACCTACAGGACTTCAAGAAGCCATCTTTTCTGGCAATTTTTTGGGACTAGCTTACGGTTTGGACGATCGGGTGCCACCTTGCGTTTCTAAATTCGACCTTCAACAAGCTTGTGTGCGCGCGGTTTTCATTCGGTTGGTGACAGGAGCTTGGTTTCACAAAACCTTGCACGCTCGCCGTTTGCTGTCGTCTTTATGACTGACTATGCAGTTTGGAAGATCAGTCTTGAGCCAAAAGTAAAGGAATGAATTAAGCTGTAAAGCTACCGAAGAGTAAACTACAAAGCTATGTACGGACAACAAGCGCTACACTAGTATAGCGTAGACATGCCTAGGGGACCTAGGGCACTACAAAACACAGGGGATACGAAGAACGTGGCGTCAGGGGAGAATTTGGCGTCAGGGAATGTGGCGTCAGAATGTGGCGCCGCAATGTATGAAAAGGCATCAACTGCATCACCTCGAGCTTTGGCAGCAAGAGGGCTTCAACGGAAGAGGCCCATAAGCGACGATCGTTTAAGGTCAGGCACTTGGTGTCGCGGTTGGTGACATGGGCGCACCAGAGATGCATATATAATGGCATAATGGATGCAGCCAGGAGCGGTGACAACGGGCGACCCCGCGCCAACCCCCGAGTCACGCCAGTGTAAACTTGGCGCTCCAACCGAGAAAGCACTCATGGCGCCTAAATGCCTCAGGACAAGCTCGAGGTGATCGCGCCGAAAAACTTGGGCCAATCCTGCACTACGAAAGTCACATCGTCAGCGTGACTGTCCATGGCATGCCACCATCTCAAGTGAGCTTCCAGCAAGCTACGTCCAGGAATACCACCCAACGTACGGCGATCAAGCCATTGCGCCCACAACCGAAGACTCCGTACCAAGAATTTGGCACCGATGCGCCAGGCCACGGTGAGAAGGCTCAAAGGTCGAAGGCTCCCGCTAGGGTTAGGGATCAGACTCACACGAGCACGCTTCCAAACAGATGGCCTGCCAGGAGGCTAACAAACTTTTGGTACCCCAATCGTCTAAGCCGGATGCCTTGCCAATCAGACTCAACAACGCTCCGAAGTGCGGCCCCGGACCACTCGACGGTGGCAAGGGTACAACGCTGGAACGAACGCGACGCAGCTCTTTCACTTTGCCACTGGCACATTGGCATGGCAGGAAGCTCACATCTTTCAGAAATGGAAGCACGCGTCGTGTTGCTGATTCATGCTGATTCCTTGAGGACACAAGCGGCTCTGCCAAAATGCGGATGCCTTTAAGTCTCAACCAGATTCTATCGCGCCGTCGGGCTCGTATCTTTAGCGTTTGCGCATCTTGGGGAATTTGACCCCCTTGCGAGGTACTTCGCATTGACTGGGGCGACGTCCTTGGAAGATCCGGAAAGAAGCTGGGCGCTCGCAGGACCAGGCCGTGAGTCCCAAACGGTCTCACTGTCTCACTGGTCGTCCACACAGTACGAGGATTTTTGCTTCCGCCCGGATGATGTCGTCAACTCCGGCCCTGGCATAGGGGCGTAACTTTTCATCGATGGTGCATTTAAGCAAGTTGAAGTGAATTCCATTATACCACAACACAATCGTGCCTTTCCTTCCCTTTGACTGGAACTTCAAAGGGTCCACTTTCAGGAAATGGATGACCGCAATGGCTGTCACATCAAGTTTCCGACGCAAGGCCTGGATCTCGGTGGACGATCCGCGCGCAGCCTGCTTGGTTTGTGCATCGAGGTAAGCACCGAAGTCTTTCCCCACTTTACCATCAGGCAGAAGGCGTTCGCATACTGATCCCGGAGCTTCTTCATGCGCTCAACCGCGTTGGCCCTCAGGTGTGGGCCACTTAGCTGGTCCGTGCGAGAAGGCTGACAGCAGACTGTTTCCATCACCAGCAACCGTAGCACATTTCAATGTATCCGGCGTGCGGCGCACTAAGACTTTCTGCTGCTTGACAGACTCCTTTTCCATGTCAGCGCTTGGATGCAGAAGAAGGAGGCGGGGTGGCCGTGGTGACCTGGCAAGTCTTTCTAGGCTTCAAGTCCAAAGTGACAGGAGACTTCAAAGGTGCAGCTTTGGAGGTCGTAGGTTGCAGCCCACACTGTCATTCCACTCTCAAGATCCAATGGAAAATGTCCTTATCCGTCTTGGGCTTCGAGTCACTGCCTTGCAGGATGCTCTCTGCCACAGGTGACTGCTCACTGGACTGCAGCAAAATCACGCTTTGAAAATCCTTGTTGGCAGCTTCAGCCGTCTTACCGGCCAAGTCTTAGTTCTACACCCCTTTGGAACGCGAGCGAAGATCTCGGGCCGCCTTGGATGTGCTTTCACAAGGCTTCATGCTCCTTCTTTGGGTCTTGATCATGATGATGTGCGAGGTGCGCAGATGGGAGAAGCTTCACATCCTGGACCTGTGGCAGCCAGGAAATCCGCACAGAAACGTGCTGAAGCATCAGAAGGCTCGGCGAGTGATCAGTTGGGTCACATTTTGAAGCCTATTCTTCAGCGGTTGGTGCAGAAATCTGTTACAGAAGATCATACAAGATCTCTCCAAGAAGCAGCCGGTGGCCGCTGCCACTTCTCCTCCTGCCAAATTTTTTCTGGTGGGAAATCTGTGAGTGCTGATGGGGGTTCTTTGAGCCCAGGCAAGGGCAAAGGCGCAAGCCCGTTGATACAGCTGGTGATCGGATCACTGGTGAATCAGGGTCCTTCCCCGACAGTTGCCCGGGACACTGCGTGCCAAGGGCTGGGATGCTTCTCCTATGTCCTTTGGCCACCGGGCCATATAGTCAATGGCGGAAGGTGGTCTCATGGCTGGAGTTCCCGGACCATTCTGCTGCCTAGGAGCCATGCGGCAAACTCAGCTATGCCCTACGGCAGCCCCGCAGGGCTCCGCTACCAACAAGAAGAGTTGAAGTAAAACTCCAAAACAACTCTCAACTGAAAAGCCCTCGAAGTCCCTTCCAACACAACGAATTCCTCAAGACGCAACACTAGCGTCTTTTCTCCATGGCGTGCCACAAGGATCAAATGCTCTCCCACTTGGGCTGAGAATCAACATGTCGTTGACTCACCACCTAAACCAATCAAGATTTGAATAGATCTTCACACACTCTAAAGCTACACATCCAAACAGTAAACACATGTAAATCATGTAACGCGATGTGAAAACATGTAATGACATGACATATCTTGTTACAGTTTAAGTTTAATGCAACACATCCACACGGCGGTTTTTGGGTTTCGTTGGCCATGAGTCCATTGGCATCCAAGTGCTCAATCAACCCTGAGGTCAAATGGCAATCGTCACTGATGCCGGCAGCTTGCATAGCCTGATTGCAGTGCTTGGACGATCTGGCATCTGCTTCAACAGAAACATCCAAACTACTCTGTTAGATCATGTCGAGGGACAATACAATCTATGTAGCTGACACCAGCTACTGCAATGCCCCTGCCTTAAACGCAGGTCGTAGGTCAAATGAATGACAACTACTAAACACGGTTGATTGGGTCCATGCGGGTAATTGGTGGTACCTGCTTCCATCCTCAACTTGAAAGAACGCAATTTCGCACTTGTATTCGGTCCGGTCAAAGGGTTGGGCACAAAACTTTGCTAACTGATCAGTTCCGGCCTCCTTGACCTCGTCTTGGTGAATCACACCATCATTGTCGCCTTATCATGGTCCTAGTTGACACACTTTCAGTAGCTTCTCCAAGGTATCTTACATGGGTATTGCGACATGGCGTGTATCAGTGCATGATGGGCTGCATCCCAAGCACCGTATGTTTGCTGGTGCTGACTCTTACGGCGTATATGGGCAAGTGGACTGTTTCGTCTCCTTGTCTGGATGGTTTTTACTTGAGACAGCCTCGCTTCAAACACATACTGTCTTCAAAAGATTCCCCTGTTATATAATCTATCATCCACAAAGCACTTGGTTTGCACAGTTTCGATGAAGATTCGTTGAACATGGCACCCCCATAAACATCCTTGAAACCCCTCCAAGCTTCGGTCATAGTGTTTGAAGAGCACCTTGATGTCATCGTTGTGTTTTTCTTTGGCCAGCTTCATCATTTTTGACTCGATCTGGTCTGCGCATCGCACCTCAGGAGTGACACCACTGGACCCGATCTCCCTGACTTACCGGGCCTGAATGGATGGAGCAAGAAACTACTCTAGACTCTAGTTTGAGAGTACTTGGCGGTGAGTGGTCCAAAAATCGACGTCGAGATGCCATTTACTGTTCCTCGTTCTGCTGTATTTTTTTCTTCTAGGCTCAGACAGGAAACAGTACATGGCACCGACCTAAAGTGCAGCCAAGTCCACACAGTCAAGCTCCATTTGATATGTCAAGGACAAAGTGTTGTTCCACTACAGAATCGCAATGTGCCTCTACTGTAGCATCTTTCTGACGTGTCACCGGTTTCATCTACTTTTACCCGAGCACATTTGGAACCCACTTGGCTAAAACGCCATCTATGGCCCCTCTCTCAGCGCCATGTACTCTTGAAATACTGTACATGTATCAACGTGTCTTGTTTGACGAGTGACCGAATCTTCATCAGATACAGCTCCCTGGCCGGCTTCAAGGAGAGCAACCCCAGCAACAGCCAGTCTTCCCAGAGTCAGCCACATGGTCGGACAGGGGTGCCGGAGTGCTGCGGGCACTGGCGAAACGGTGTTCCACAATCCAACGAACTGCAATCAGAAAATACAACAAACATCAACAAAGAGACTTTGACCATTTTATTCTTGTAAGTTCGGTTACTTAGCTGCTACTTATGCTTAGAAATCGAGTCCGGGAATGTAGGCTATGAGTAGCCAAGTGGAAGATCACCCAGGAAAATGCTACCAGGGCAGCGGCTTCTGGTGCACTGAGAGCCAAGGCGTGCAGCTCCAAAAGTGGGGGCTGGATAAGGGTGACATGGAGAGCAAACAACAATAGAATACAGTACGGTAGATCGACGACATTTGTCAAGGGCTTGGGAATGTTTTGTGGGAATGAACTACTGGCTAAGAATAACGGACTTGGCGGTGAGCCAACACCACTGTGTTGTTCATCCTGCCAATGCTGATACTGATATATAAATACTCACCTTTGTTTCCACTAGCCTCGGATGCCAAAACAGTTTCTTTTTCTTCAGGGCAACCTTCTCAAGAAATCTGCTGACCTTCCGCCCAGCTCTTCGCCTCAGCAGAACTGGTGAGGGCACGGAAGGCGTAGGAAGCCAAGAAACCCACGAGAAGATTCACCTCCTACAGCGATTTCGCACTAACGCATGTCTTACACTCACTGAGGTCTTAAGCTGAGATCTTCTGAACTATACACATGGGTCACCTTTATTGGATCACCCGGCCAAGGACAGCAAACCAAATCAAAAACAAAAAATCTATGCGGGGGGGGGGGTATGATGGCCTGCTGGAGTCATGCCAAAGGCTTCTATCCATATGCCCCTATGAATTCCTGTTCCCAGCTTATCTGAAACCAAACCCAAAAGGCATGAGGCGTACTGTGAACATTTTGGGACTTTGGATCTTACTGGTACTGTTCCTTCTGGCACAACAATTGCAAATCAACAGCAATCGGTCGGAGACTCCTGCTGAGCTTTTTCAGGTGTCATCGTGCCATGGCAAACTATGCCAACTAGCCTGGGCTGGACACTGTTGACGTTGTTGGCTCGAAGTGTTGTCCATGTGACCTTTACCGTGTTTAGACTTTTTCAATGCAGAGAACTCATCCAATGATCCACTATGAGTCTAGGCTGAGCACATCAAGTGTCCAACACACCCTCCTCAAAATACATGGCCATGCCGTGTACAACAACTTTCTCGAGGCTTTGTAAAACACACATGCATCTGAGCCTCGTCACTATCATTTCCACGGTGCAGTTTGACTAACCGGAAACACTTGACATTTTCTAGAGGCAAGGCCACTTGCCATCCATGTTAGATCACAAGGTTCTTTTTCATTAGTCACGATGGACTTGTTAGCCTAAAGGTTGCACATTTAGCCCCTCTTTCTCACAAAGCTTTAGGAGCTTCTCCGGCTTTCAGCACATTTGTGCCCGCGCAAAACGCATCGCCCAAATGACCACATCCCCTAAGCGATCGACCGGGCAATGCCAAAGCTGAAGGATTTGTTGGCTAGTTACTGTCTTGACATTGGGCAACACTACCATCTAGGAGGCAAAAAATATTGTTTGTCATTGGCATTCATTGACTAAACCATTTGTTGAAACGGGGCGTCGATGAGCACGGTCGCTCTAGAGAACTCTGGAAGATTGGAAGAGCAACATGACCCGAAAGAACTGGAGGCGTACCACATATCTGAGAAGACCTCCTGCGCTACCAGTGTGAACGTTTGCAATAGGTGGTGCAACTACAGTAGACATTTGCTCGATGTCTGACACAATGTTGAATCCCTTGGAGCTTCCACTGGCAATGCCATTCTGCCAGCACCAGCTCGTTACTTGGTTTGGCGAGATGAAGGGTAACCGATGTCTTTGATCCAAAATGTCAGAGTTCTGCAAGAATCCTGACCATCACCAATAGTCACGAATCTCACACAAGCCTTTTTTTCACCTTATAAGCTTTGAATATAGGCATTTTAGCCTTCAGTGCATCTCAAGCATTACAGCCTTATCAGGATCAATCCTGCCGGTCAAAGAATGTAATTTATGGCAGCATGCAAGGCTAGGCAACAGCAGCAATCCAGCAACGAAATAGACCATTCCAAAGAACTGATCGGGCTTGTTGAATCTTGGGATGATGACCTTGCCACCAACAAGTTGGCCAAAGCAGCAAAAACAGCAACTAAACGCAAACAGGGTTAACCAGGGGCAGCCAAGGAACATCTGAGGCTACCAATGGTGCTACGATCTTTGCAAGAGTTTCCAGGATGGAAACAGCCCCCTGCAATAAGCCCTGCTGATCTGATGACAACTCTCGAGTTGCCAGCCCAACTGCTAAAGGATAGGCCATTGAGCCAACTGCGAAAAGAATCATAATGATGAAGGCCCAGGCGTTGATATCTGGTGTCAGCATGGAGAAAAGCAAATAGAAAGCGATCATTGAGGCAAAGGACAGCTGCAAAGTCCCAATCTCACCAAATTGACGTATCAACATGGGCTGCACAAAGCCCAGAAGGATGAAGGACTCCATAGCCCACATTGTGCCAAGCGCTATGAACGTAGACTTTGGCATCTTGAGAAGTTTTTCGCAGTAGAAATTCAATGTGCTAGTGTACATGTTCAACGAGAAGGCGCTCAAGAAAACAAGGGTCGAGTACATCACCTCAGGTTGAACAAGTGGCTCTGTCCCCATAGGGCAACTTCCGAGTGGAACAAGAAAACGGCACAATGAAGACAACACAGTGAGCAGAATATGAGCGACTTCATGACACAGCTGCAAAGCAACATGTCATCATACCACGTTGGGGTCTCAGCACGCCGCATCAATGCCCACGCACAGTTTCAACACCCACAAGCGTGCCACCATACATGACGGGAGAAAAGCCAAAGGCAAACTTCCCGACAGCCAGGCTGCGGCCACAACAGGTGGGACACAAGCTGGATCACCCTGCGCGGGCTTGGTGCAGGCTCGGCACGCGCTTGTGGAATGCTGGTTGTGCAATGGGGTCGGTGGTGAGACTACACTACACACACCCCTTGCGCACTTTTCTTGCAATGGTAGACAGGCTCTTGGGCCAATCAAGGGGAAGGAGGCTCACACTGTACCACAGCCCAAAATCCAAAAGGGCACAGCAGGGTTACTGTGGTAACAGCTGTTTTTGGGCAGCAACCTGCAACGCTCCCTTTGCGCACTTTTCCTTCAAGGCTGCCCCGCAAAAGCCTCGCCACTCCTCATGGCCTGAATCACTTTCGGCCTCATCCCCTCAAAACTCGATATCGCAGCGCTCTGCGCGTCGTCGCTTTCCGACTCGGTTCCAAGCACAGGTCTGCCAGCACTGCTCTGTCGTCCCGTAAACCCT
This sequence comes from Durusdinium trenchii, assembly GCA_963970005.1. Classification (NCBI taxonomy): domain Eukaryota; class Dinophyceae; order Suessiales; family Symbiodiniaceae; genus Durusdinium; species Durusdinium trenchii. Next base: position 391,732 of record CAXAMN010011113.1, on the reverse strand, counting down.
GATTCAGCGGAGTGTGTGGAACCCTCCCGCTCTGTATTTCAGATATGATCTTCCAATGGCACTCCACTTGTGGCCAAAGTTCGAAACGCACTGACTTGGCAGCTTGTGACGTACCTGCTCCGCCGTCAAATCTAGTGGCAGGGCCAACTGGGCGACCCAGAACGTCGACGCCCACAGGTATACGTACATCTTCGCTCAGGCGTAGCAATCATTTCGCAAAAGCTGCCCCCCAGTTGGCCCGGGTCACTTCAGAAGCCAAACTCCAAACAGCATGCCAAACCAAGAAACCATCTTTGTCCAAACCTGGCCCTGCACAAAAGTGCAATCCCAGCAAAATGAAAACATGTGTAGACGCTGGACGTCATTCCACCGCAGCCCCAACCAAACCATCAAAAACCTCCACAGCGGCGATGTTAGGACGCTTAATTCCGACAAGCCAAGCTTGTGACTTGCACATTTCAAAACACCGAGGATGGCTTTTGCTTTACTTTACCCACTCTGCCCCTGCCCTGTCCACGAGGGACCCGGTAGCCAGCCCTCACACAAAATCAACAAGCACTGCCCAAGGACCTGAAGGTGATGAAACTATCGGGGCATGACGGAATTCTGTCCATTTTCGCAACTTTTGCATAAGGACCCGCACGATCCAATTACACCAAGTCCACTTATTGAACATCAACAAGAAGGGAGTCAAAAGGAAACAGAAGGGAGACAAGATGGACACAATGGCCAACAAGAAGGGAGACAAGAAGGGTAACAAACGGATACAATGACCAACAACAAGGGAGACAAGAAGGGAGACAAAACGAAACCGAAGGGACGAAGCGGACACAATGACCACCAAGAAGGGAAACAAGACCGGACAAGAAAGGAGACAAGACCGGAGACACAGGGAAACAAGGACACAAAAGGAAGCAAAAGGGAGACAAGGCGGACACAGTGAAAGGGAGACAAGACCGGAGACAACGGAAGACAGAAGGGACCAACAAAAAGGGAAACAAGATGAAACAAGAAGGGAAACAAGAAGGGAGACAAAAGGACACAGTGACCAACAAGAAGGGAAACAAGAGGAGACGGAAGGGACAATGACCAACAAAGGGAGACAAGACCGGAGACAAAGGGAGACAGAAGGGAGACAAGGCGGACACAGTGACCAACAAGATTGCGGACACAGTGACCAACAAGAAGGGAGACAAAGGGAGACAAGCCGGACGGAAAGCGGACACGCTGTCCCGTAGCAGGCGGACACTCTCAGAAAGCCTTGAGAACCCCTAACAGTATCCTGTTTGGGGAAGTACAAATGTTTGGGGAAGCACCAAACCTGGGAAACAACAGTAAACAATCACATGCGGGACAAATGAACAGAAATGCTGCATAGCCAGCGGAAAAGGGCGGACACCAGCAGCGGCGACAGAAAGGGCGGACACATCTTAAGAAAGAATTGACAACCCCTGACAACCCCTAACGAATAGAAATGTTGCATCGCCAGCGGAAAAGGGCGGACACCAGCAGTCAAACCTGGGAGACAAATGAATGGAAATGCTACATGGCCAACGGAAAAGGGCGGACACCACCAGTGACAGACCTGGGAGACAAATGAATAGACATGCTACGTGGCCAGCGGAAAATGGCGGACACGACCTGGAAGACAAATGAATAGAAATGCTACATGCCCAACGGACACCAGCAGTGACAGACTTGGGAGACAAATGAATAGATTTGCTGCATGGCCAGCGGAAAAGGGCGGACACCAGCAGTGACACAAAGGGCGGACACAATTTAAGAAAGAATTGAGACCCCCTAACAGCAAACTGTTTTGGGAAAAACGTGAGCCCATTGCGCGGCTGATCGCTCGCACCTAGGTCTGTGTGACAAAGCGTCGCCGCAGGTAGATGATGGTAGATGCATATTTTTGTTGGGGCCACCTGACTGGACCTCACGGTCCAGGTGGAACGGGTTGACGAACGATAGGCGGGACGGGACGGGGCTCTTCGGATTCATCTAGATGAAATCCCGCTGGCCTCACCGTCCTTTTTGCCGCAGCAGTTGCAGGGCAACAAAAACAACATACAAACTTCAGCTGCACTTCTTCCACACTGTACCACAATGCACAATCAAAAAGGGTGCGGGAAGGGGGGCTGCTGCTCTTGGGAAACAGGCTGGCCTTGCCAGTCGGTATGAGATGCTATTAAATATCAGCATAAGGATATATAAAGTAGGTTCTAATTACTCTGAAGTCTCTGTGATCCATGATGCTGCACTGGCCCGCGGACCCACCCCGAATAAGCTGAAGTTTGAGTGTTGTTTCCCATCACAAACTCCTAGCCGTGAGAGAAGTGAGAACCTCTATAGCTTCCAGCTATCTGGACATCAGCCCCTTTCATCCCTTGTCTACTGAGGTTATGGCCATAGCCTGGTTGATTCGCAAGACATGCAAACCAACAAAAGGGTTGGTCTCCCTGCATGTAAAGTTCTTTCTGGGTGCGATGTCCCGCCACTTCACGAAAACCTTAGGAAGCGGTGGCGGAGGTGCTAAATGAGAACTCGTCCAGAAAAGAAACTCACGAGGCAAAACTGAGCATTGCAAAAGCTGGATCAAGCCAGGCGTCCAGTACAATAATCATAGCATTCATGCAGGTTGCCGTCAAAAAGCAAGCCCTGAATGATAGCTGCATCTTCTCCACAATGGCAACGACCATGCTGCCTTTTGTGGGCTTTCAGGGTCTTTCAATTACAGGCGTGCACCCCATCTCCTCTACAAACACATGTTTTTAACTTCCTTTAGCATGTCAGCAAAGGCACCCATGCACATGCCAACCACCATGGCCGCTCCAAGATATGACATGCGCTGGGGGCATTCTTCTGCTCCAGAAATATCCGATGTGTATGACTGTAAAGTCACCTTGTAGTTTCCAAGCAGTCCAGCTACTCCCCGAGAGGCGAACAGCCCGGTCCATGCCATCACTCGTTGAACTTGCGGCAAGTAGCCAAATGAAGGAGGTAGACAAAGTGCTGCCATAAGGTAATCGACGACCTTGCAGAATTACAACCAAGTTAGCCATTGCGAACACTACATCATGACGAAAAACAGATGGCGACACAGCACGACAATAGGCTCATTTCGCGGGGATTTGTTGGTGCATGGTTGATCTTTTTAAAATCACTGTTTCTTCCCTCCGGTCGTCTGGCAACACTGGTGGACATCATGTGAGGTGCTTGTTTGGACTTTTTGGTTGTCGGGAAAAGTAATAGTTTGTTATTCGCATGGTTTTGGCCGTCACAGCCCATTTGGAATGCTTAGGGCCTGAGGTGGACAGTTGGCTTCAGTATGTTTCAGTCACTACTGTATGCCAGTAGGAATGCATGCTGGTGTGGTTGCGAAGTTCAGGATCATGGTCTGGGATAAATTGTATTGTAGTGGAATAGCACATTTGCATGGCCATGGTGAAACCAAGTCTTTTCAATCACTTGGCGCATGCGCGCAAACAAGTTAAGCAGCCAGGTGAAGGCACAGCAAAGCGTGTGGACAAACACTGAGCAAAGCCCGCAGCCAGGCCCAAGAACCTTGAACATGATTGCTTGATCTGATGCCCTCTGCCGTGAGGGCGGTTGTCATTGTGTCCACCAGAGTCACCAGAGGTCGTATTATTCTAGAAACCGCCAATCTTTAAAAAAAAACACACATAAAATGCAAGCCAAAAAACACAAGCAACACAAAGAGCAACCAAGAAAGCAAAACAACAACAACAACAACAACAACAACAACAACAACAAACAGTGCAGCCAAAAAACAAGCAAGAAGAAACAACCAAGAAAACAAAACAACCTTTAAGGCACTCTTTAACGTGGTCAACCCAAAAGGTCAATAGAGGCAATGCTACTACCCGCGCTACTAGTCCCCAGCAAGGGCCCCCTGCAGACTCACTGCAGGTTCAGATTCAACGCGTTGGAGCCCAGCTTGGCGAGGGGGCCGGGCAGGGTGAGGAAGACAAGGGTCTTTCATCCCCACCAGCTGACTGGTTTTCTGGCGCCGGGTCAAGCGTCTCACTTTTGGTTGCTTCTTTTTTCTGGTGCTGGGTCAAGTGTCGCACTTTTGGTCATCTTTTTTCCTTGGTGCCGGGTCAAATTTCGCATTTTTGGTCGCTTGTTTTTACTACTTTTTTTTGGCGCAAAAAAAAGGAAAAACAACAAATAGCAACAAAAGGGCAAAAAAGAGCGACCAAAAGCGCACCAGAAAGTGGACCCGCAAGTGGACCATTCCAAAAGGTGCACCAGAAAGCTCGGCTGAGAGCAGAAACCTGAGGGACCATGTAGATGTCAGCCGCCCCAGAGCTTTTTTGGAGGGGTGTACAGTTACAGTAGTCAACCAGTCGCTCGCAGGTACAGTAGCAGTAGCAGTAATTTTGTTACTTCTTGACTTGCTTTGTAAGTAATTACCAGGTAACTCCTTTTGTGAAGTGGTTGTCACGCTGTTTGTTGCAAGGGTATTTTTTGTTTGTTACAAACATGCCGTGTTGTTCCATGTTTGCTTGCAATTGTGTTTTTGTTGTTGCTTTTATGATTGCTTTTGTTTTTCTAGCTGCATTTTGGCATTGCTCTTTTTTGCTCTTTTCTTGCTTATGATTGCTTTTGTTTTTTTCTGGCTGCATTTTGTGATCACCTTATCTTTTCAAGATGATCAACTTCTAGAATAAAGGGGTCCGGCAGACACAAAGATTGTCAACACATTTATATATTATTGATCATGACATGGCAACTGTGCGAGCCTCACCAGCACATCCGTGGGCTGTGTTGTGGCCCTTGTATATAGGAAGGGGTTTAGTGACACCACTACAGTACATCGAACTGTCCTGGCACTCATGCAATTCTTGATCGTGACCCTATCTGCCGCTGGTGGCTTGAACATGTTTGATCTGTGATCTATCATCGCTCGCCAGAGTTCCCGCCCAACAGTCGGATGGTTCGCGACCCAACCCAAGTCTCTCTGATGTGCCATAGCCATCCGTAGCCGTGTTCCACCACATGAGGCGGCTTAAGCCCGACTATGTGCCGGATTTTGTGAGTCAAATGGAGGATAGCACAAAGTTCAAAGGTATATCAAGCGATGCATTAGCGAGTACAAGTATATAAGCTGTGCACCCTCGCTAGGGTGAAGGTGAGGCGCATGAGACTCGAAAGAATCAGCAGCATGGCCCATGAGCTTCAAAACTGTCAGTCTTGTTTCCAGTGGTCGGAACACATGCCACGCAAGGCCAATCAAACGGACAGTTAGGCTAAGTATGAAGCTTCGGGCCAACGGCATCTTCACATAGATTGTAGTCTAATCATAGTACTCAAACCTTCCAAAAACAGAACCCTGGGCACTACCTCCTGCTTGCGATCGAGAAACCTGTCCCAATTGTGCTGCGATCTGAACACTGCGTCTGCCGTATTTGTCGCTTGCTACTCCCACAAGCTGGCTGGTAACGAGCTCACAAACTCCATTCACTGCGAGCAGTCGTCCATAGTAGGTCTGTGCTTCAGTATCCTCTTTCCCTCCTCCGGAACCCACTACCTCTTTGCAAACCTCTAGCCAGGTCATCATTGCAGCACCGAGACCTAAGTCCAGCGGTTTTCTGCAAAGTCTTGACATTTTGAGGTCGATACATGTCGATACTAGTAGCTTCTTGCTCCTAGTAGTAAGGCCACAAGCCCCTAGTAGCGTCCTTGCTCTTAGTAGCGGTACCCTTGTTACTAGTAACATCTAGTACAGTAACGTTTCAGAAGCTGGTATATGTCTCACAGTTCAATTTCCACTTGCAAGCTGGCAACTCACACTGTGCAAGAAGCTTGTGAGGACAGCTGGCCACACCGGTGGGGCATTTGGTCGCCGGTCAAACTGGAGAAGTTCGGCGGAAGAAAGCCTCTCTCTGGACCTAGATGCTTGGACTGGCAAGATGCTGGCAAGTGCACAAATGACTTGGACAGGGACACAAATACATCTGAGTTGCTAGGCGCCTGACAGTAAAATTCCACTATGGCAGCCGCCTTCTGGATTCTCTCTCTCGCTGAAGGAGCTACGCCGTGCCATGGCAATTCAGGCTTCTGCTGCTTGGCCTAGCAACCTTCGAGTTCATGGATGCGGCCATGCGCATTCAACTTGTTCCTCATGGAATTACTGAACAAGCACCGATTGAGACAAACCTTTTTGGGCTGAAGCGCTTTGATTCCATTGGCTGGCAACTTTGGCCTTCAGAAAGCAGCTACAGCTTCCCACCGGACTTGAAGTTATGCGCTCACACCAGAAAGGGACGTTCTCCATCGGAGGCAGCCTGCAAGTGTCGCGTGGTAGAGTCGGTAGTTTGAAGAAACATGAGGGATCATGAGGGTTGGTGCCTCCTTGGGTCTTTCCCCACTTTGGGCCGCTGCATCGGTCTCGGGTTCCAGAAAACTATGATGCGAAAAAGGTTCGACTCTGAGCTCCTGAATCGCACACCGAGTGCCCTGCTTGACCAACAGGAGTACCCAGCCTGCGGCCAATGATGTTAGCAGGCGTACGGCCTGGCCAGGCACTGTGTGTCATTATTAGTTTCAAAAATGCCTTGGAATACTTTCTCGTAAAAAAGCAGCACCGCACAGCCAGCCTTGCTCTGTTGGACTATGTTGTCTTGACGGTGCAGCTGAACTCATGGAAGGTGTCGGTGGCCGCTTGTCTGACAAACAAATGGCAAGGAATTCGCTTCGAAGTTAGCACTCAGTCCACACACTTATGGATATGCGTACGGACGGACAGCGGTGCCACACGCCGCCTAGGGTACCATTTCCTAAGAGTACAAGTAGGAAACCATTGGAGCCTCGGGGTCCTCAAACGGAGAAGGGGCAGGTACGTTTTCACGACAGCTTGGAGGGGTCTTCGTTTGCCCATGCCATCCAAGTGTCCATGGGCCCCCCGCTTAAAACAACACAAAACAATTCAAAAGAATCCCTGTGACTACAAGGGGCACACACACACGCCTCCCCGAGGGGAGGCGAAAAGCTAAGGTGAGGGCCAATGTGCACGTGTGCGCATTGAAGAGACAAAAGAATGAAGACATGACAGGAGGACGAGACGGGACAAAGGTGCGTGTGGTTGAAATGAAAGGGGAACCAAGTGCACAGGGACACCCGATGAAGCCCACCTCATTGTAAAGACCTGGGCGACCTGAAAGCTGTGTTTAAAGGTATGTAGAAGTGCACATACACACAAAGGCCGGGACCAATGCGCGCGCAAACGAAGAAAAGGATGAGATGAACGGACATGAAGACAGGAGGACATGAAAGAAAAGAGGAAAAAAAGGTGTGTGAAGGGGAATGGGACAGGTTCCAACGAACCTCAAAAATACTTCGACCGCTGTGGTCACCTTGTGCCCTGCCGAAATGGCTGGCTGCTTTGACCGCTGCGGTCACGTAAAGGCATGAGCCAACTTGGAACTCCAAAGATGAGACACAAATCCAAATTCTTGCGGCATAAGCCATCTGCTGTCCGCTGCGGACACCTACGTTCCCAAAGCCGGGGAACATGGACAGACACCCGTTCGACGGGTCCACGGGAGGCACTCTACGGGCTCACTCACTAGGAGAGACACACTTATGTACCATTTCCTGATACTACAAGTAGGAAACCATTGGAGCCTCGGGGTCCTCAAACGGAGAAGGGGCCAAACTCGCAAGTCGAAGTCGATCCGACAGGTTGACGGCGTTCCGCACTTGTCTGCAGATGCATTAGCACTTTACAAAAGGAAAGAGGAAAGAGTGGCCACCAGCTGCGTCTTATATTTTGCCCAGGTGCAGCAAGCAGGTACGTTTTCACGACAGCTTGGATGGGTCTTCGTTGGCCCATGCCATCCAAGTGTCCATGGGCCCCCCGCTTAAAACAAAACAAAACAATTCAAAAGAATCCCTGTGACTACAAGGAGCACACACACATGACACATGTGAATCCAGCACCGTGCTTGATGGTATTTGTTTCTTCGCATGTCTCCTCCAACTAATTTCTCAATCCATCCTCCCAGTTTCCTGCAAACCTCTTGCTAGCAGGAATATTGATTTCCACAGGAGTCAAGGAACCATCTGAGATTAGGATGGTGACCATGCAACTATTCAGTATATCAAGAATTCTGCAACTATTGAACATGGCGTTTTGTACTATATATATATTGCCTTTTCCTGTTCACAAGATGCAATGAAACTAAACTCGCAACTCAGTTTACTGGCAGGAGCTTGCTGCATGAAGTTCCTGTTGCAGGAGGAATTTATATTCTTTTGCAACTACAGTATCCGCTTGAACCCTTTTCCGAGTAGCTGCCCAGTCCGGGCCTTCTATATGGAAAATGCCTTGTGCATCTGACAAGCGACGATTGTAGATGTTCGAGCAGGAGCCTGGCCTCACCACGCCAAGACTTGCGACATCTTGCGGCAGGAAGTAGTCCAGTAGGCATTTGCAACTTGTAACTGAAAAAGTGAGGTCCGGAACTGCATGTTGCCTGCTTTTCGCGGCGCAGTCACTCTCCCAGTCATGCAGCGATTCCAGCCTCATGAGACAAGCAATGAATGCCCGGTGTGTCGAAGACTTTGCTGAGTCCCGACTGGTCATCCTCGCTTCCCTGAGACACACACAAATGAAGCGGCGCAATGTTCAAGATTCTCCGCACTCCCGCTCCAATCTGACTATGGCTTTGTCATAAGCTTGGTGGGCAGAAGGAGTCAAGCCTCAACTTCCAGCTCTTGCATAGGAGGAGGCCGGGGCTTCACCTCGGCAAACACATCCAGCAAATTTCAAACTAAAGTGGCCATCAAGCCTACCTTGCGGGACCATTGACCTGGCGGACAGGTAAAGACTTGATGAGGATGCTGCTGGTGTGCCACACATGCAAAACATGATCGGCAAGCATAGCTGCGCCTCCCCCGTGCTTGCCATTTTGCCCGTTTTGGCCGTCACTGCCTGATACAAAACCATCCGCGCGCAATCGTGGGGCTAGCAACCAAGAGGCGGGCCGTTGGACACGGTCGCTTGCAACTCCTCATTGCAACATATTGCAACCAAAACGCCAAACCACCAGCAGCTTGCAACATCTGCACACAACCCCGTGCGCTCTTTTCTTGACCCCATGCGTGTCTATGTGAAGATTTTCCATTTCTGTCGCGCTGCATGTGTTATAGTATACATGTTGAAGCGCGGATCATAGAACTGCCTCCCCACGGCTGAGGGCACTGCTGGTTGGGGTGATTCTCGGTCATCAGGAGCTTTCAACGCACTGCTGCTCTCCACATCCGAACAATCTTTTTCCCACGCCTTAGCTGAAGCTTGATGGATTTCAATCTTGCCATGGGGACCAAGGGCTGCTCCCCGCCAACAGGGCGTGGAAAGCCGCACCAGCCTAGCAAAAGCTCTGAGCCTGTTGAACACTAAGCGGCTTTAATATGAACTTGAGAAAGTATGACCTCTTAGCTTTTCGAGTTCTTGAAATTGTTTTCTCAGTGTAGAGTTATTTACAGTATGTAGACTGTGTCAGGCGTGCCGATCTCCATATCCAAAGTGCCAAGGTATGGCTCCCAAACCTAAGACCATACGAAGCCGTCAGGCTGGTGTGCTGCACTCATTTCAGCTAGGTTTCTGGCGCTCAAACGCGAGTCATCCTGCAGTTGCAAGCGGAGATTGTATTCAATCTTGCATTGACGAGCTTCTTGCTTCTCGCGCCACCCTGTCCCGCCGAATTTGCGCGAGGCGTTGGCGCAGCCAATAATCTGGATCTAATATTCTTTATCAACGCTACACATTCTGGTGTTCGATAGTTAGCTCATTGCAGCCAGAATTTCGTAGAACATATTAATATACATTTTTTTTGTGTAATGCAGCCAGTTCTGATGTGGTTTCCAAACTGCTTGGTTCCATAGTCCACTCTACGGTGCAAACGAGATCTGTCTTAGTGGATCTTTATTGTTACTTCGTTGCTGCAAATGATGCTCGCTGAAAAATGTGATCTTTCTACCCCAGGAGCTGGTAAGCTCTTGAACTAGCTTCATCCAGCAATCCTTAATTTGTATTCTGACCACCTATAACAGTGGAACTGCCTTGCAAAATGTGCCGAAGGCCTTGCAATGGAAACTCTACCATCTTGGATCTACAAGTTCCATCTTCTAATACTCCATTATAAGTTCTCTAAAAAAGCAATGTGTTTCCGATACACTTTTAGTATAAACATTATAAACATGAAATACTGTTTCTTCTTCAATTGATTTAGGTTTCTCGTTTTTCTCAGATCCTAATGGGGCATGTAAACACAGTAGAACAAATGAATGGCCAAATGACAAATAAGCATGAACATCTCCTTCGCTGGCACAGGGGCGATAATAGCACGGGTCCATGCCTGGCAGTAGCACGAAATCATGAAACAGCATCGGTATCAGAATGGCTTTTTCGTGCTTCAGTATGTGAATGGATCCAGCGGCATCTGGGAACTTGGCACTTTCGGGCTGCTCATCCTTGCGGCTGCAAGCGCTGGACACAAGCAACTGATCAAGTTCACAGTGTTCAGGATTGCTTGGTAACTATCAGCAGCTCTGTTTCTTAGAGGGTGCTCCAAAACGCTCATAGCGGTGACTGTTCCCCTTGCATTGCGAGACCTTACTGGGATGCTTGAGCTTATCAAGTGTTGTGAACACCCCCTCAGGCGCACAGGGTACCCTGGTTCAGGAACAGTTTCTCCTTCATCGACCTTTACCCTCTAACTTGTGTTGCGGAGTTGGAGATGAGTGTCGACACGGCAACTGCTTGGCTGGCATGGAGAGTGCTAAAGTTTCATTTTACTAAAGGAACGCCAGAACGAAATAGCTGTCTTGGGTAGTCATTCAGCCAGCCCGGAACCCGATGGAGTATTATGGCATATGGGCTTGGCAGCCAAGCCACGCAATGAACGCAGCTTTTCAACCCAGCAAGCCGGGACCCGTTGTTCTAGCATTCTGGGGTTCAGGACAAATAGCACGATGGCCTGACAGGGGTTCCTGGGGAATGAAGTGGTCTCACAGTTTCAGGAGTTCTCTTTTCTAAAATCTTCGGAGAATCCTGAAGCCCACCAGCTACTAGCAGCTATTGTGTGGTTGGGACTTGGGCCCGAAGTAGAACATGTCTCAAAGCTGAGGGGTGAATTCGCCATGGGTGTTTGAAGAGTTCACGCTGGGGCTTGGATTTGGGCAATGGCATGGGCCAGCATAAAGATCTCAAAAAAACAAATATATATATATATATATATTGGTGTGAGGAATGTCACCTCACCATTGTTCTTGCTATCTTCAAGGCTCACAAGCTGAGTGCAGCTAGGCAATTGTCAAGCCAAACTACCTCAGTAGAACAACTGCTCCTTCAAACAGTTCTTGATTGTCCGACTGCACAAGTTTTCATCCCAAAGGAGTCCATTAGGCAGAAAGGGTCGAAGGCAGGTTCGGACTGCACAGCCTGCAGTCATGCTCATGATTCATGCCAATTCTGTCAAAAGCCACACACACGCTTTGCAGCTTTTTAACGATCATTCAACCTTCAGATGCGATTCAACCCCTTCACCATCTTCAACCTGCCTCGCCCTCTTTCCTCCACCGAATGGACCCGCCGCCTGCTTCCTACCAAGGCGAGGTCAGTGTCTGTGAAATGGTGGGTCGACAAATCATCTTTTTACAGATCTGCTTCCTGATTGGCATTCCGTACGGGCTCGATCCAACCCTATGCAATGCATGGTGTTTTGACACGCATCATGCAGCACTTTGAATAGGCTTTCAATGGTTTGAGCTGCACCATGGGCCTGCGGCCTTTCCCACACAACTGGGAATGCTTCCACAGGAACCGAATAAAGCACACTAAACCTTAGAAGTCCAAGACGTTCAGTGCATCGCAGCAGTCCATGTGCACTTGAACTTTGATCGTGATTGGCTATGCTTTGCGTGAGGTGCATCCTCTTGACAAGCGGCATGTTGGCCCACTGTGCTCTGCGCAGCCCTTTGAGGGCACGCAGCGTTAGGTTTATGGAGTGCCAACACCTGAATGCCACGAACCGTGAACATGATCGTTTGCTCCAGAACCTTCAAGTCAGATTCATTTCAGTTCCTGGCATCCCGGTGCCCAGGACTAGGATCCGCAAAACGACCGGCCTGCCCAAAGTGGCTCAATGCTTTCAAGAGACAGTGGCAGCCAAGCTGACAACTTTCAAGAAAAACAAAGCCTGTTCAATGGAAATTCACAAAGGCAAAGGCAGCTGATGGACGACTCGGAAATGCCCCAAATCACCGCATACCTTGCCAGAAGCTTCAATGTAACGGTAACGCTCTCACCCAATCAAGGGCCCTGAGTTTGCAACGGCTGGGTGTCGACCAGTGAAATGGTGACCATAAAGACCACCGACCATAGAACACAAAGAACTGAGGAAAGAAAGACCTTAGTCTGAGAGCGTGGAGAACCGATGGGCGAAAGACTTGACACTGGGGGCGTGACCATGATCCGCGACATCTTCACTGGAGCATAAACGCCTGGCCGGGGTAAGCTGGCAACGCAACCCACACTTTGACATCAATGTGCCAATGTGCATTTTCCAAGCATGGTGAGTCGCTGCGCTAAGAGCTCGGCATACCAGCAAAGAGAAGGGGTACATTACCTGACAGCTATGGCAAAAGACCTGACACTGCAGCTGCTGCAAGCTTGACGGGCGCACAACCATGAAGGCCACTGTTTGAAAGAGTGACCATAGCATCACCTTGGCACACCAGGTGCCGCAGGAGTGGCCAACCACAACCTGTTGACTCTCACTTATGCCGTATGCCCCAAAAACAGCAGTTTTCAAGCACTAACTGGGCATCCCACTAGCACAGCAAGGAAGCAGCGGTTCTGTGACCAAATGTACCGGGCACGAAGTCGGCCTCTGACACCTTGAATGCTTTCAAAATGCACAATGCTCAACTTGACGCGTAAACTACTGCATGCATCACACATCTGCAGGCCTGTGTTGAACAACAATCACCAAGGTGCCAGCATGTCAAGCAATCCCACAGGCAAGGAGTAGCATACTTCATGTTTGGAATTGACCTTGGTCATCTTTGGGGTGCTGGGATGTGGCAACTTGGAGAGCAAGATCTCCAGGATTTTCTTTGAGGCAGTTCTAAGCCAAGCCTGGATGGGTATATAGCGTGAAGCATGCCCCGACAGGTGCATTTTAAAATCCCCTTGGCAAATTAATTAGAGCCTTGTTTTTCCGGCTGCCATCCGGTATCCCAACAAACTTTTCCGATTCCTTTCAACAATGATGTGGTACGTATTGTTTCCGCCTCAATTGAAGTGTGTACGGAAGGTATGCGGAACATCATGAAGGCAAGCCTTCAGGCTACAGAGCGCAAAAACTTCACAAAACCCCGGCACCAAGCTGCCCACAGGATGAATGGGCGCTGATTCTCTTCCAGCAATGCAAGGTCCTGAATGTTGGAAAGCGACAACATATCAGGATCAGCTTGACTCCGGCAAACCGCTGCTACAAATCATCAAGGAATGAAAGACTTCACCAGGGACCTGCTGTTGTCCCTTGGCCGCGCTGGCCAACCCTGTGTCCTCCTCTTGTGCCTCAAGCCTCTATGCTCAAGATGGCCAACATGCCAGCCCCCCCAGTAGCGGGGTTACGCTCCTGTCGAACGCCCCTGCACGATCCTGAATGGTAGCCGCTGGCTTGATCTTCACGCAGCTGCTGCTCGCTTGGCTGATCTTTGAGCATCCCGGTCCCAAGTCCGGGCGTGGACCCTTGCAACTTGGCATGTACTCGCAAAGTTTTTGGTCCACGAGAGGTGAGGGTTTCCTTCGGTCCACGACGAAGGAAGGAGGAGACCAGGTCGGTCACGTACCCCCAAGCTCCCTCCAAAATAATCGTGGGTGGAAAGGGCACCCAGAAGGCCCCATCGGGGCAAAAGGGCACTGCTCAACCTGGAGCACGAAGAAGAGCTATAAAAGAGCGATGCACCGTTTGATGAGGGATGGTTGCACTTCGTACAAAGGGCGCTTGCTGATGACACCTTCGGAGCCACTGGGCATGCCTCCGCCACAGACTACCCCTCCGACCTCCTCCATGACTGGCGGCACCTGCAAGCCTTCGACATGGACGACCTTTCCCTTTCTGCAGAGGCCCTGTGCTCCACTTTCGCGCTTTGGCGGTCCACGCTGCTCCTTCCTTTCGTGGAACGCCGGAGGACTCACCAGCGCCACTTGGCAAGAGCTCATGCAGTACCTCAGTCATCATGCTGTTGACGTTGCATGCATTCAGGGCACCCGCTGGAACCACACCAAAGACTGGAGCACATATGGGTATTGGGCCCTTTCTGCAGGCACGGAGGACCGTAGAGACCATGGTGGCTTGTTGACATTGATCCACCACAGACTGTGCGGACAGTAGGACTTGTCAAGTTCCTCGCCAATCCCTGGTCGGGTGCAACATGTCAAATGTCGGCTTGCCCAGACGACTCTTGAAATAGTCCATGTATATCAGTATACCACTGAAGTCACCTCTACCAGAGCTAAACCCTTTGACAGTAGAGCTGACGTCTGGTCCTCACTGGACACCATCCTCACGCATCTTCCTATCAGGAATGTTCTTGTAGTTGCAGGAGACTTCAACACTGAACTTCATAGACAATCACCTGAGCCGCAGGACGCTTGGGAACTTCGAGAGCTCTGCCGCAAGCACACGCTTGCCACGGTTCGTACTTACGACCATGCACACACCTTCGAAGGCCCAGGAGGCACCTCGTCGATCGATCATGTACTCATGAGGCGTTGTCAACAAGATGCCCAAGTCAAACATAGTCGAGTGTATCAGACCTTTCCTGTGGCAGGGTGGAGGGGCCTTCGAGACCACCTGCCCATCCTCAGCAGTCTGCCAGTAAGTTGGAAGGTCTGGCGCAAGCTCCCTCAACCCCGGACCCGACGGTGGACCTGGACTCAACGCCAGGAACTGCAGCAGCATTGTCGGGAACAAGATGAAGCCTGGCAGCTGTTCGTCCCACAGGCCAAGGCCAGGCTGCATGTTGATCACCCCACTTGGTCCACTCTAACCCAGCTAAGTACTTGGTCTCAAGAATACTGGACACCCCACTGTCATACTGCACGACCGGAACCGGACTGGCGTCACCCCACCAGTCACAGGTATGCTGCCAACATGTGGTATCACTACCACCAACTCAGGCGCTTGGTGGTCGCTGACCTTCGCTCGAGCTTTCAAGCATGGCTGCATGCCACCAAGCATGGTCGCCTGCATAAAGACATGATTGCACATACCCGCCAGCAGAAACGGGTCCGCTTCCAAGAGCAAATGACCCGCGCTGCGCAGGCTGATCGAGTCCATGATCAGCGTCGACTCCACCTGATTGTCCGTGAACTTAGTCCTAAGCAACCCCAGCGGCCTATCCGATTTCGAGCAGTCACGGGGCTTGCCCAGAGCCCTGAGGTCGAACTGGACCCCCTTCGACAGCATTTCGAGAACGTCTACTGTGGGTCTACCCCTCAGCTGCCAAGTCCCTCTGTTCGTCTGTCATGCATGCCATTCACGGTTGACGACCTCCGATACAATTTGGCACGAGTCTCCATGACCAAGGCAGTGGCCCCTGGCTCACTCCAGCCAGCTGTGGTACGAGGCCTAGCAGATGATCTTGCCCAGATTTGTCATTCGATCCTCATCCGTATGTGGTGTCACCGTAAGGTCACGATTCCCCAACACTGGCAGGCGGCCTGGCTTACCCTCATTGCAAAGAGGGCGGTGCACACACCGAAAGATGTCAGGCCCATTGCCCTGACGGACATCCTGGGGAAGTGCGTGCTTCAAACCTTGATCCAGAAGGTCCGGCCGCATGTCTTACCGAGTCTTTGTCAGGCCCCCCTGTTGGGATACTTACCCAGTCGATCAACCATCGATGCTCTGATTGCGGTCTTCCACCATTGCCGTCTTGTTCGCGCCAGGAGTCAGAGTGCCATGAAAAACTTATGGCAGAGACGGGCGGGTGAGGCACCGCGTCGCATAGGTGGAGGACTATGCTTAAGTCTGGATCTCTCTGAAGCGTTTGACCGCATGCCAAGGGATAGGCTTGGACCGGGTTTAGATCAAGTTCATTGCCCCTCCGATCTAAAGGTCCTCCTCCTAGCCTGGCTACATGGAGCCGCGTACCACATAGATCACCGGGGACAGACGTGCCACATCATTCCCACAAGGGGAACACGCCAGGGCTGTGTTGCTTCCCCACTCCAGTGGAATGTGTGTTTGCTTGGTATTCTGATGCAATTTTTAGTTCGCATTGACCAACCGCTGGAGTGGTTGAGGGCTCACCTGATCTCATATGCTGATGACCTTGTGCTAAAATGGGAGTTCGATTGCCTTGCAGACTTCCCACAAGCCTTGGTAGACATCGGTCACCTGCTAGATGTCCTCGAGTCGAATCAGCTGGTAGTCAATCTGCGCAAAACTGCAGTACTGCTCCGAATGTCCGGCTCGAAGGTGGCGGGGCTGTTTAAACGATGGACCAAAACCATCAAAGGCAGCAAGCATGTGGTGGTGCCCCGCCAACATGGGGATAGTCTCATTCCATGGGTCTCCAAACATACCTATCTTGGAACGCAGATAAGCTATGGCCCCTTCGAGATGCAGACTTTAAAACATCGCATACATGTTGGCCGATTGACATACACCCGTCTTCGAGCATTTTTCCAACGCCGGCACGCATTTAGCCTTGGCAGCCGAGTCCGCCTGTGGACCAGCTGCGTGAGAGCCTCATATGTGTATGGCTTGTCGGCAAGTGGTCTTACCCCAAAAGGAGTTGAACTGCTTGAAACGGTGTGCACCATTGACCTCAGACGAATAGCACGCTCTCCATCTCATATTACTAGAGAAACCACCGAGGCTCTTCGATCCAGACTGGGTGTTCCCAGCATTCGAGACTTCCTACGTACCACCTGGACACGACTCCGAGATGAGCGAGCAGGCCTCCTTCTAGTCCTTCCGTCATCTGACTTTTTGCACACTCTACCATATGCCAAGCATTTTGAAGACCAGTTGGAGGCATTGGTCCCCAAGCTGCCAGTCGAAGTCGATGAACCAAAGGCAGCCTGGAACTGTCCGCACTGTTCGACTAGCATGCCTTCCCACATGTCCCTGATGCAACACATCACACGTAATCATCCTGCCCTCAAGCTACCTCCACAACCGTTCAAAGTTTTTCGAGATGCTGCAGGCGACATGCCGCAATGCCGACACTGCCATGGCCGGTTCCAGCTCTGGTCAGGCCTTGTCAAGCACATCTCACTTGGACGTTGCTTGACATTTGATGCAACCCTGCAGGAACGACCGTGTCCGGCAAATGATGATGAACTACGGCAAGCAGTCAGACAGCAGGACTGGCTGGGTGCAGTGGGAACTGCGCGGTTGCTGGAAATGATTCGCCATCGATGCATCCTATGTGCACAATGGCAGCCTAGTGGGAAAGCCATCCATGAACACCTGAGCCGCATGCATCATAAGATCTGGCACGCAGCACAAGCCTTCTTGAGTCCGGTTGCACGAGCGGTCACCACCAGCAGACCTTGCATTGGATGTGGCAACACCACCAACCGCCTCCACTCCTGTCCAGCGGCCAGCCAGTTGGCCATCGTGGCTTACCTGGAACATCACCACATGCGGGGCAGTGAAGTTGTTGATGAACTGGTAGCACCCCCTCGACCTTCACAGGGGAAGCTCTCCCAGTCCGCCCTCCGTGCACAGGCTGGCGCGGCAGCCGAGGCAGCCACCTTTCAACCTGCCCGAGACTCAGCCAATGGCACTACCCAATGTGCACATTGCGGGAACACCTTCAACAACTTCTATGGCCTTCGTATGCATGTAGAATCCCTGGCCTGCAAGAGATTTGATGCTAACCGGGGAGCTGGTGACCATGTTCCCCAACAGTGGCCGTGGGTCCAGCAGCTATGTGCTCGTGGCAAGCCCTCAGAATGGCTCACGGACCCTCGATTGAAGGAAGCCCTGCAACAACAATGTGGCCTCTGTGGAAGAAGAATCCAGAACACCACCGGCATCGCAAAGCACTTATACCATGATCATGCAGACACCATGACAGCCGCTCAGGCCTGGATCCAGCATGCCTACAGCCAGGCTCCGCCAGAAGCTCCACCATGCTACTGCCCGGTGCCGCGCTCGGCCAGATCGGGCCACAAATGCCCTATCATTTTGCAAGCCGGAGTACTAGGCCACCTTTTTCAACCACAACAACGGTCCCAGGTACCGGCAGACCTGTTGGCCATGATCACTGCTGCCAACTATGCCTCCATCTGGCGCCAGCCACACCTACGCCCGAGCCTTGAAGCCCACTGTCTAGCCTGTCAGCACCTGCCAGTGGATGACCTGCCAACTCACTTGGCCACCACGCATCCCATTGATCATGTCCTCATTCAGTCGATGTACGATCAAGTTCAATGCCCAGATCTGGGGTGCTGCCGTTGGTGCATAGAGGCTCAAGACCTCCCGGAGAGGTGTCCTGTGGCCCTCAACCTGGCTCATTTCATCCGTGCCATCCAACATGATGGACTACATGGAGGACACCGATTGGATGGAGCAGGTGCAGGATGCGGTGGGGGGCTTGCTAGCTCGACCGCCATTGAAGAGGGCCAAACCGGAGGAGGACGGCGAGGAACCGCAAGGAGGGCACCAGAAGGGAAAGGGCAGGGGCAAGGGAAAAGGCAAAAACAAGCCACAGGATGGCCACCAGCCCCAACACCAGCAACTGGCGGCCCTCCAACAGACCATGGGCCAGCTCATTTCCCTGACGTTGAGGCACGAATCACAATTGCAGGCGCTGGCCAGCACAGACCAATTTCTGCTCTTTTTGCCGGCCGGCCCCGTGTCCCTGATGCCGAACATCCTCCAACAGACACAGCAATGGAAAGAGCAGCAAACCAAGGGCACCACCACGCAACCACTACGCGTGGTACTGGGACAGATGGCGATACAGGAGATTCTCGACCGCTTCACGAAGCTCCAAGCCATGGGCCAACAGGATCCCTTGTGGCAGAAGGCCATCCACCAGCTCATCATCACTCCCGAGGGCACGTGGCCATTCCTGCAATGGGATCCGACTCAGAAGAAGCTTCAAGTGTTGCCCAACAAGACCCCTATCAAGGGGGAGAAGATTCAGAAAGCACTGGAGGACCTTCTGGAGCACATGAAGAACCCAGCTCTCCTGCTGAGGTTCAAAAGTCTCCAACCACCACAGACATCCAAGAAGACCGTGATCCCCTACCTCATTCAGGTCAGCATGCGCGACAACCACCTGTACGACACACTGTCGTGGCTGAGTCACAATTCAGTCTGGATGCTGGTGGAGGCCCGACTTCGACAGCACATGGTCCGCCCGACACAGTTGGTGAGCCAGCTCCTCAAAGGACATGGGCGCGGTGGCCGTGCTATCTAGACCAGGGTCTAGCCACGGTGATGGGCTGGAAGCTCATCAACCAGCAAAATGCTTGCTGGCTCAATGCCACAATGGTCTCCTTCCTATGGGCCCAGCTCCAATGTCGCGATCTGCATTGGCAAGATCTTGGAGTTGGCACGGCACTGTTTCAGTCACTTTGCAGCAGGGCCAGCAACTCCCTTGACCTTCTCCGAGATCAGGCCACGCAGGCTCTGCTTCATGGCTGGCAGTGTGAAGGGCAACAGGAACTGCTCTCCTTCACCAGTCACTTTTTGGGATGGTGTCAACCACGCCTTGTGGACAACACCTGGGAACGCAAATTTGATGAAGAGGCACAGATCAAATGCCACGACCAAGGGGGAAAGCTTGGTCCAATCATTTTGACGCCGGCTGCCCAAGACAAAAAGATCCTGCCCTTGCAAGACTGTGTGGATGAGTGGCATACACAGTATGGCATGGTCACAGCCTTGCATCACGTTCAAACATGTGTGGTACTCTACATCGAAAAGTCGCAATTTTCGCCCTTAGGTGTTGCCGCCAAAGCTGAGTGGAGCTTGCAGCTGCCGCCCAATGGAGTCATTTGGCTCCCTCGCTTTCGTGAGGCAGGTGACTTGGCCATCGATCATGTGGGATACCAGGTCTCCAGCATGATCGTGCACTCAGGCTCACATGAGGCTGGCCACTATCGTGCCTGCTGCCAGGGACACAATGGGTGGGTCTCCTTTCAGGACAACTGGGAAGCACGGCAAGATCATGCCCTCCATCTGGACCAGGGCCAGGACATCCTGCTGGTCTGGCTTGTCGACGCCCACAGGTACTTGACCTGTCCTCCAGCTGCCACGCCCTCGGCGCTCATGAAGGATGAACTCATCACCCACGCTGTCAGGTGCTATGCCAATGCCAACTATGGGATCTTCCAGGCGCGGGACTCCCTGCTGTCGAGGCTTCTGCGCACGACCTGTCCGGTGTGTGGGATCCCGGTGATGAGCGTCGACCTCCTTGAGGAGCATGCCACAGCCTACCATTGGGAGTTGTGGCAACTTGGCATGCAACATCTGCACGCCACATGGCCGCAATGGACTGATGAAGTGCTGCCGTGTGTGTGGTGTGTTGGTTCCCTGAACCTTGAAAAGGGACCAGTTCAGCTCCAGCCACATCGATGTCAGATGCTGGCGGCACTAGGCCTCGCGATAGCCTTCCATGCACGCGAACTGGAACTCATGGGATCGATCTTTGATCTTCGGTTGCGGCCCAGTGAGCACATCCAATGGGCACTGGCTGACAACACGGCTTTGAGTGAAGCACTGCAGGAAGCGGCAGACCCGGCTTTGTATGCAGCTGCTGGCGAAAGCGCGGCCGCTTTTGGCACTGAGCTGCGGCAGCGCGGAGTGAGAGCTAGGAATGATGAGATCAGGAGTGACACGGATGAAACCGACACCCTTGGTCAAGGCCTTGCAGAGTTCTTAGCACAGCTCGACTCTCGCTGGCCAGAGTAGGAAGTTTTTAGAGCTCCAGAACGCAGGAGCGGGCCCTAGCCAACGGCCGTCCAGAGGAGACGTGGCCCACGCGAGCGTCGACATGATGCTGCGACTGAAACGAAAAAAACCTCTTGTGCCTCTCGTCCTCCTGGTGTTTGCAGTTGTCCTGCTGTTGTCCTCTGGCCGCGCTGGCCAAGCCTGTTCCCTTCTCTTGTCCGCCTCTTGTTTGCCAAGCAGTTTGCTGTTGGTGAAGGCAGTGTCCGGGCATTGTCCTCCTGTTGTCCTCTTCTTGTCCTTCCTCGTGCGCAGCTTGGCCGCGGCCTTCTTGTCCTCCCTTGTCCTCCTCTTTTTGTCCTCTTGTTGACACCACCTGGGCCGCGGCCGCCAGCCAGTCTCCAGACCTTGTCTTCCCGTTGTCGTCTTTTTGTCCTCTGTCTTTTCCTCCTCTTGTCCTCTTCTTCCCTTGTTGTCCTCTTCTTGTTCTCCTTGTTGTCCTTCTGCTTCTGTCCAGACATCACCCAGCCGGCAAGCGCGAAGACCGCAGCACCGCAGCATGGCCATCTGGCAGCCTGTCAGCGTGTCAACATGCGAGCGTGCGATACAAAGCGGAGAGGCACTAGAAAGACAACTCCGGGAAGCAGCCCCAGAAGCTGATGTCCTCTCCTTGTCCTCCTGTGTCCTCTTCTTGCGGGTCTCCTAGGAGCTGGCCACAGTCTCAGGCCGCGCTGGCGAGCCCTGTTCGCATGTCCTCCCCTTCTCCCCTTGTCGCAATCTTTTCGGTCCTGTCCTCCTCATGTTCTTCTATTGCCTTCTGGTTGTCCTTCGTTGGGTCCTCATTGGCCGCGGCTGCCAGCCTATGTCCGGTCGTGCTCCTCCCATCATCGTCTTGTCTTTCTTTTGTCCTCTCTTCCTCTTCTCCTCTTGTTCTCCTCTTGGCATGCCCCCTCATGTTGTCCTGTTGTCCTCTTGGCGTTGTCCGGTCACTTGGTGTGTTCGTGCTGCTTTCCTTCCCTCATCCTTTTGTCCTCCGTTGTCCTCCTTATGTCCTCCTCTGGTCTTTCCGGTGTCCAACTGTTTACGTTGCTTTCCGAGGGAGGGGCTCGGGCTGCGGCCGCCCACCACAACAATATTTCTTGCCAACTAGGGTGTTTGGGGTCTATGCTGGTAGGATTCGGAGGTGTTTTCTTGGCTTCTGCGAGCCAAGAATTGAAGATACTATGATTGATGATTGGAGTGACCTTCATGTTTTACGCGGGGCATCGCACAAAGCATACGTGTGTATACTGTATATATATATATATACGTGTGTGTGTCCACCCCTGGACAAAGGGTCTCCTTCCACCGTTTCACCCGCTTTCATCCACCGAATCTTTCGCAGGGGGG
>CAXAMN010011113.1:317788-359386 GCA_963970005.1 Durusdinium trenchii | reverse complement strand
TTCTACTCTCGGTTTGTTTTCATGGTGGTTTCACGATACTTCCCCCAAACCCACTCTTTCCCCAGCAGCTGCGCCGCCGTTTTGATCGTCTTGCCGCCGCTTTGAACGTATGAGTGCCTGTGTGAACAATGTTCAACAATACTTTTCAGCGGACTTTGCCACCTTGCCGTTCCCTCACCATCCTTCCCATCGTGGTAATTGAGTCACTGAATACAAGTGTCAGAGTGTGCGTGTGTGTAAGGGTCTAACTTCAATGCTCTTGACAATTCCGGTTTCGCGTGGCACCCACATTGCAGTCATGAATGAGGATGGACAAGCTGAGCAGGGACGTCAGGATCAAGAACAAAATGCTCCAAAGCCGAAAAGGATGAACACCTGACCAATTCAAAGAAGCATCTTCCAAGAGAACATGCTCTTATTCAATAGTGTTTCACTGACTGCTTCAATGTGCTCTCTGAGTGCGTTGCCGACATTCACTGTGTGCAAACTCCCCAAATCACCTGAAACAGCACGCAGCGGAAGCCATGGGTTTCGACCTCAGCACGAAGCTCAACAATTACCCATGCTCGGCTTGAACTGTGAGTGTGCCGTTCCTGTTGATATATTCATCAATGCGGTCACCGGAAAAAGCTAATATATGCTAATATGCATTCTGATTTCTGTGCCCTTGAAGCCTCGGCACTCTCTATCTAAGAATGACAGCCGTTTTGAGGTTTAATGGCCACAATGGGCTCACAGCAGGCTCAGGAAAGGACATGTTTGACCTGGCAAGTCCGCAGGCTACACAGAACAGCTGTTGTAAGTCTGGGTGTGGGAAACTGAACTCTCAAGATAACATATTCAAACACAACCAGCCTTGGGCCTTAGGAACCTAACTAGATTCTCAAGTGCATGTTGGACAGCCCTAAGTTGAAACAAGCGTGGGGTGACCCCCAAACACTTTGTTGTCCAGTGGTTTCTTTTTTCAGCCTTTCATTCTACCCGTTCCGCTCTGTGTCTGCGGTGGTTTCAGGGTCGATTTCTTTCTTTGCGTCTGTCTTTCTTTCAACACGTCTTTCTTTGTTTCTTCCCCCCCCTCTCTCTCTGTCTCACCTTAACTTTTGGTCAGCCCTGCACTTAGCCTTTAGTAGTCGTTCTTGGAATTCTAACCCGTGGCCCTTTAGGACTAGAGTTTGTCTAATCCACTCATTAAAAGCAATGGACAGCACTTGGCACAGTACTCTAGCAAATGGGCGGTCCCTTTGCCGGTGACCTTCTTCTAGAGGCACTGTGTCATTCGACGGCTCTATCATTCTGTAGGCAAACGCACGGGCTGGTGTTCAGAAGTGGCTTCCGAGCAAGCTTTGTATCTCCAACCAGCTGAAAACGAACTTTGACGAGCTTGTTGCTGCTGTCTCTAGGGGTTATGCTATCTGAGTCTGGGGTCGTCTGTGCTGGCATGTATAACTTCCCGGTTCCCTTTGGAATTCCCAGTCAGCACGGAGCATGCCCGGGGACACGCAGGTTGTAACTTGATGCAAGTTGCGTATCTGCACTTGCTCCAATTGAGTGCATTGTGAATGGAAAATCTTGACAAAACCGGCGACCGCTGATAGTTACTCCCCTTGGAGATCCAACCTCCGAGGGGTGAGTGTGGGTGATGCATGTTCCTGTCTTGGAATGGAGAGAAGTCAGTCGGGGTATTAAATAATGAAGAGCACCAACCAACTTTATAGTTGATAATCAATGAAGGCCAGCACATCACCAGGTCACAAGGCCAAGAACTATGCAGAATCCCGCCTTTCAATGAATCTGGGAGCTTAGGACAAGGAGTCGTCAAGTTCAAACCTGCCGAATTGCTCAGGCCACTTGGACCCTGGACCTGGAATTCATTCTGCCAACACGCTTAACCGCACTTTCTTCGTGACTATTTAGAGTGAGGCGGTACAGGGCAATCAAGAGAAGCTTCTTCAAGCCTGATTCGTTTCTACATTCACTACTTTTGCCACAAAGCATGCGGGTTGTGTTTGAGTGCTGCAATCTAGTGTGAAACTCGTTTGTGCGCTCCGTAAGCCCTGTACATGTGGAGCCTGCCTACACAACTATCATGCAATAGCTATCATTCGATGCACTAAATACGTCTTCGTGATTCTCTAGACCTGGCTGATCACTTCATCGCCAGTTGGTGAAACGTGTCAGGCCCCTTCAGGGGAAGAAATGCCATTACCATGCAAAGCACCAGAACATGCAGAGGCGCTTGCTCCATCTCAAGTATCCTCCAGCACATGTTCCAAACATTCTACTTGCCCAGCATGCCGCCGCCACTGAGCAGTTTTCCTGCAGTCATGTTTCCATGTCTGAGAATGTGAGCTGGATTGATGCACGCTCTCAAATGTGGCCAGGTTCCTGTCGACTGATACAGCGACTAATCATGAGTAATCTACGCTTGGTTGCAAGCTGCCTAAGGAACGAAGGTCCATTGGCATTGGAGCACTTGCTTTGCTTGGTGGCCTGCAAACTCAAAAAGAACGGCATATGACGTTACAAACTAGAACCTACTAGTCAGGTCCATCTGAAGAGAATCCTCGAAAGTGCAAGCACCTTTCTACTGGAACATTAGCTTCAATTCTTTGTTTTTTTTTGCCAAGCTTTTTGGGATTCACCGCCTTTCTACATCTTTCTCCGTCTTCGGTTCATTGACCACAGTGCCTCTGCTCTGGTGTGGGCTGAGATGGGGCCCGAGCAGCAGTCCGCAGAGCGCGAGGGGCACTTCGGGGAGCGCTGGGTGGCTCGTAGTGCTGTCGTGGTGTGGTCATAACAGTTCCCACACCTTGCATGTGAGCTTCCAACACTCCTGGCACCAATGAAAAATCCGGCGATCCGTAAATCCTGCAACTTGCAACCTTTTCACAGCTAACTTGATATCTACACAAGATTGAGCAAGATTGCTTGCATTGATCCCGAAGAGATTGTATGGCCTCCACTGGGCATCCCCTGGATGCGGAAGCTGGGCATCTTAGACGTGGCTTTGGACGCGGCTTCCTGTGGGCATCTTGGCGCAAATGCGAAATGCGCGCCACTCACAATGACCATGGTCACTGGTCCTCACATCCTTTCTCCCGTGCTTCTTCTTGGGTTTTGAGCCTTTGCCGCAGCTCCTGGCGCATGACAGGCAAAGAATAGGCTTCCCAACATTCAACTGCCTTAGCTGTGCAAAGTTAGGAGCCCATCGCCGCATAGTAAAGACATAAAGGTCTATATTTGTCAGTGCCCCAAAGGCAGCATGGCTTTCTGATACCAGTTCATTCTTATGCCGTGGCAATCGGCTTTCGTACACCATGGACCCTGCATTGCTACATAGCTGTGCATTGCTGACATTCCTAGCTTTGATTCACACCGGTAATGAATGGCTCAACTCGGAAAGACGTAACTCCCTGTTGCTTAGGTATCCAGAATGTTCTTATGGATGTTTAAATTTGCATATATAAAACATATATATTATATATATACTGTACTCCAAGCCGACTTAGCGACTTGGTGCTAAAATTCAATTGTATATATAGCCTGGCTTGCACCTTTGGTGTTGCTCCCCTCCTCCAGCTCCTTCTCCTTCGCAGACAGCTGGTCTGCTAAGTCCTGCAGTCAAAGCTCACATATGTCTTGCCACTGCGTGTGGAGGGAGTGCCTGAGTGTGATGATGGTTGTTGTACTTGCAGTGGTCAAGTGACAGTAGTTTTGCATCTTTGCAACTGGTTTTGAAGTTTGAGAAGAGCGATGGTTCGCCCTCTCCTTGGGACCGTGGTCCCCTCAGCACGAAGTGCTGATACTGTTTAAAGGCTTAGTATAAATGCCATCATGCAATCAGTGAAGGCATTCAATCGTGGCATTGGGGGGGCAATGTCTCCTTTGGACTCAAGACCTGTGTTCTGCCCGCCACGCAAAAGTGCATTAATTAGCAATGACACCAGGATCTTGCCAATGGCTTTCTGTTCAAAGCGCCACTGACATGACAGTCTTGCTTGCGACTTAGTCCCGATTGTCACTCTTGCTCAGCTGCATAAGGATTTCTAGGATGTAAAGGAACAGATTGATGATGTCCATGTACAACTGGACAGCGCCCTCCACATAATCATCCACTTCCAGCTCATTTGCAATGCGCCATGTGTCGAAAACCAGGTATGCACAAAATATCACTGCACCTGCAAATGAAACAAGCAATCCGACGAAACCCGTGTTGAGCGAAGGGAAGAATATGCAGAGCAATCCAAATCCAAATAGGCCGAATGTGAAAGGCCATAGCGCCGCACCGAGGAAGGAGAAATCTCTTTTCGAGCGGAAAGTGTAGATTGTTAAGCCAGCCACCAGGAGCGCAGTGATCAGCGCAGCTTGTGCCACAAGAGCCCCCCAGCCCAGCAGCTGATGCCAATGCACTTACCACGCCTACATCGCAAGCCATGACAGCAGTGAGAAGACAAAGACCGTAGAAGTTCATCGGGAAACTGTTCTTGCCGGTGTAGCATAGAAACAGTGAGAGGCCTGTGGCAATCAAGGATCCCCACCGAAAAGTGCTAGGCCAATGCATGACAAAGCTTGTGACTGGATGCTGCAATGGTCCGCAGCAAAGGGCTGCAAAAAGGGCCGTGGCGGTGACTTGTGCACATACAATGCCGTAGACTTTTCGAATGAAGCCTAAGCGAATTTGAGCAGCGCTGATGCCGTTGAAGTTCCCAAAGTGCGGGCTTTCAATGTCGGTGCTAACCATTGCGAGCGAAAGGCCGAGGTAAAGACCTACTTCAGGTGCAAAGCTTGGCTGAGCTTGGCTGATTTGCGGCCGAAAAGGATATATAACATATTGTATCAAACTGATGTGGATGCTCTTGGCTGCATTGCACAAAGGCATTCATGCATTAATTGTTTGGACCCAAACTTTTGACACTTGGTTTTTTCTCCTCCTCACGGCGTTGTGCAACTTTGCGAGCTTCCTCCACTTTCTGCTCAATGGCTGCCAGTTCTGCTGTTGCCTGGAGCAAGCCACTACAAAACCAACAGAGAGAGAAGCATCGGGAAACCCCACTCAAGCGCGGCAAGGAACCACCCAAATTGGTTGGGTGCATACGCCACTGTGTCACAAAGGGTTGGCCGCGTTCCGCCAAAAACAGTACAGCATCGATGTTTCTGGTGTGAATGCGCGTGCACAGGTTGGAGTCGGTTCACAACCTTCCTTTGTAGCACGGACTGCGTCAATCCCAGTTAAGCAGTGTGTTGTGCATATATATATATATATGCATATATGTATACATATATATATACACATTCTGAGCGTGTGAGAGGGGGACGTAAACATCATGCCACGCAAAGAGAAGAGGTAGACTACAACTGCAGATTTTTCTATGCATTCTATTAACAATACTCTACCTCTTGGCAAATGTTAAAGAACAGAAATACACATATTCATATGCATCTATCTTTAAACAGGTTACATCAGGTTACTATATATTAAATCTAGTTGGCTCCCTGGTCTGGTCTGCAAAGTTCTGTTGCCACGGACTCTATCAGCCAAACAAAAAAAGAGGATTCCTCAAATAAACAAGAAAGCCACTCAAACCGTAAACATGTTGGCAGGCACAGAATCATTTGCGCGACCACTGCGACTAGGTGAGCCAATTGGTCCAGTTCGAACAAAGGAACTCGTCTAAAGAACCCAGTGCGCACATGTGCTGTGCTGCGCAGGGTCTTTCGCGGCATGTCACCTTTTCCCATTGCGAATTTTGACTTTCAACTTTCTGGAATGCTTTCGTGGCAAGGCCGGTACGAGGGTTTTTAACGTTGCTCTTATTAGGTCTTTTCAGCTTTCTGTGCTCTTGTCCCTTTGGCCTTCCTGCCTGGTCTCGTGCCACTTCGGCTGCAGAGAGCCTCCGACGCAGCTCGCCTCGTTGCTCTGCCGCCTTCCAGTTCAGTTGCTTTGCACTCTGACCCGAGTAAATTCTTCTCAGATTATGTTTGTTGCTGGCGACAAGATCGCACGTAATCTCACAGCACGATACCGCATGCCTCAGCATCTGCAGTCGAGTACGCCTCCAGGTGGCGCTTTTCGGACTCGGTCCTGCAAAGAAAACACTTGCCATAGTGTGAAATAGCTTCAATAGTTGACCACCAGCATCCAAAGTGCACACTGAAAAGCACCCAGGTCCTGGATGAGACCGCCTTGTCCAAAGCAGTCTGAAGTGCCCGGATGTGGCAGTCCTGCTTCAGTTTGTGCAAACATCTGCAACATTTGACAGCTTGCCTGCATGGAGATGGAGCTAGAGCTGGATGCATACAGCAAGAATCTTGATGTCCTGTCGCAATCGCTCATCCTCCAATTGCTGGGCTTTGTGCTTCGCCTCGACTAATGACCACTCTCCTTGGCAATTCGTTCTGATCTCCGGGACAAGGCCTACCCCCAAAACAACTGGTAACACACCGCGGACAACACAAGATGAGTGATTCCAAGTATCTGTCCTTCAAGGATTTTCTGGCTCCCAGCACGGCAGCCTTCAAACCATCCACATCCTCATTAGCCTTTCCGCAAGCAGATCTGCTTGCGTTCTTTTCGTAAACGCCCACCAAAGCCAAAGCAGATTGGATCAGTGCTACGACCTCGTTGGCTTCTCCGCCCTTCCAAGCTGATTGCAGTTCAGACATCGCGCTACAAACATTCGAATTCGCATCGGACGCATCGTTGGCTTCCTCCTTTTGGCAAGGGATTTCGTTCTCTGGCTCGTCGCGGCCAAAACGGCCTTGGCCCCAAACTGTGCCTCTACTTAAGTTCTGGTGTCTTGGCCGAGTTCCCTGGCACAAATAAAACAAATAAACACTGGCCTTCACAGGCAGGCCAATTGGAATTTGGTGAGGACAATGACAGTTGAATTGGTTTTTGCTCACTGGTTCCGGAGACTTGAATTGTCAAAGGTGCAATGGGTCACTGCACCTCTCGAAGTGTTGAAGCTCAAAATAACTTCTCATGAAAGCTTCATGCCTTCTGTTGCACATCAAGGTTCTTGTGGCTTGTTGGAGAGCATGACAACGTACAAAAGGTTTCTAAAATCAAAACATGATCTGGTGGGCTCATGGGTTGATGGCTAGTAAAACTGGCATGTCCTTGCAACACATCGGTTGAGAAGGAATGTGTTTTGAAAAGTGCAACTATCCATCTCTGCATCCCACTGGTTGCCACAGGTATGTTCAGATAAGCTTCTCTGCACTTCAGAGCACTCTTCATCAAGCAATTCGCGCAAACGCTGCACGTGGCCCAACCATGTGGCTTTTTCAAGGTTTGGCCGTGAGGCCGCTGCCATGGCTCTTCCACTGGAAGTTTCAACCACTTATCTCTTCAAGCCAATTCTATGCACCGCTACGGTAACAAGTCGTCCCGTTTCCAAACAACCTACCAACGCAAGAGCAACCTGTTCGTGCAAAAACAACGCGGGATCAAATCAACTACCTGGCACGGATGCAAGGGAGCTTGCTGTGCCTCTCCAGAAGCGCCTGTCTTCTAAATCGACAGTGCAGCTTGCAGGGTCAGGGTTGCTGGCACATTCTTCCTGCAAGGCACGAGGTTCCCTGGAGACAAATCAATGAACCACCAAACAAATCACAAATGGCAGTCCCTCGGCAGCTTGCAAGCAATCTCATCTGATTCTGGAGAAGACAGGTTGAGGTATGCGACATTGGCCTGTGCAAACTTGCAAATGTCAGAGCACTTGTGCCCCTGTGACCTTAGGTCCTGGCGTTATGCAAGTACTGGAAAACACTGAAATTGAAGACCGATGTCAAAATGGCAAGAAAGAAGACCTGCCAGCTTCCTGCTTGCACACATCAAGTAGGTGCAAGAAAAGAAACTTGCCTTGACGCGTGATGGCCACAGGTGGGGCACGCCCAAGCGCCTAGCCTTGGCCCAAGCTGCACCAACCTCCCCGACCTAACAAAAAAAACAGAAAAAAGGGCGCGGGAAGTTGCCTTTCTTGAGGAGCAAACCCACATGATAGCACACAGTGCCAGTTGGCCTGGAAGCATCTCCAAGAACAAACTAAATGACAAACAAACACAAATGACAATCATCCAGGCCATGCTCCATGCCTGGACTTTGGCCATCGCATGCTTACTATGGAGCATCTTTCAAACAAGGAAACATATGTTTAATGTGTGGCTGCATCTGTCACTTTTCCTCTTGATTTTTCCTCTCAACGACCCACATGTTATGTGATGGTCTGCGAATCCTGCCTATCTAATCTCCAGTGGGCCGACAGGGAGTTGCATGTATGCAGGTAGGTATTTTCATTGATCATATTACATATTGCATATATCACACGCACACATGCAGAATGAACACCAATAAAAAAAAATTAAAAACAAAATCCGAACTCAAATGGGAAACCATCTTCCTCAAACACTGTGTCTTGCGAAATCTCTTGTTCAGGGTCCCTGCACAGTGTGTTCGCAAAGCGGTTGTGAAACAACAATGTGGTATGGTTTGGGCAGCCTTCGAATCATGCCGTGTGGCTGAACGTGGGGGGCACGTTCTTCTGTTCAAATCTTTCTTGGGGCTGTGCCTGGGATTTCCATCAATGATTTGCCAATACAAATATTTCGTGAAACCCGGTGCTAAATGTTGTGTGGTTGTGTGTGTTTTTTCGTGCAAAATTTTTGGGTGCTAAAAATGTAGTTCACTCTTGCTTGGTTGCCGTTCCCTTCTGTACTGGATGCTGGTGAAATCACACTTTATGGGTGAAATTATCTTTGTTTTGTGACCTTTATCTCTTTCCCTCCTCTTCCTTCCCCCCCTCTCCTGTCCAAGTCTTCCCCTCCCTTCTTGATCTTTGCTCATTCTCCTCCCGCCCCCCCTTTTTGGGGCAGACTATCTTGGCCCACTGAAACTAGGAGGAAGGAAGCCAATTGAGGCATGCAAAACCCATTTGGCCCACGGTAGCCTCAAAGCACATGCGTGCGGAAACAACCTGGAGATATCGAAGCAAATTAGATACACGCATTCTGTCTGTTTGCCTTTGCGCATTGCGCGCGTCTCCCAAACACGCAATTTGATCAGGGCTCGCAAGAGCTGTATCCGTTACGACATCCACGATCTAGGTACTGAATGCTTAGCACTCTAGTTACTGAATACCTAGCACTTGATTCGACAAACGGAAAGGTGGCAGGTCAGTGTACTTGTAGGTGTTTGAACAAGGTCGGAAATTGGCCACTGAATACTTAGCGGTCCCGAACTACACCCGTGCATATAATGGAGTGAGTAAATTCCATCTGGAAGCGCGACCGAAGGAATCGCTTCAAATAGGGTAGACACTAGCTAGGAAAGAAATTGATAGAAATTGAAGTTTCCAGTTTGTAGCTAGGAGGCGAGACTTGCGAATCGCCCCATTAGAGTAGAAAAGGGTCAACAGAAGGAAAGGAACCGACACACAAGTCCGCCGAGAACAATTTCCTTCGGTTGCTCTGAATAACAGTGCAGGTACGTGGAAATGGCGTCCCACTTCCACATCCTCGGATACATCGCCAGCTTCGTTGACCAGGATGTATCCTGCCTGGTCCCCTGCTTTTATGTACATTGGAGTTCCTTTGGCGGGAGGGGGGAGGGGGGGAAAGGTGTGGGTGTGCGTTGACACGAGCCTAGAAGTCAACCTAACAAGCCCGAAGGAAAGAACAAACAAACGAAAAAAGCAAGGAAAGAAAAGAAAGCGTGCAGGGGTGCGGGGGTGGGTGGGCGTGCATTGACTAAACGAGCCCAAACACCGACCCAACAAGCCTGAAGGAAAGAACAAACAAACGAAAAAAGCAAGGAAGGAAAAGAAAGGGTGCAGGGGTGCGAGGGGGGGGGTTGGGCGTGCATTGACTAAACGAGCCTAAACGCCGACCAAACAAGCCTGAAGGAAAGACCAAGCAAACGAAAAAAGCAAGGAAAGGGTGCAGAGGTGTGGGGCGGGGTGGGGTGTCCAGTTCAGGCCCGAAGGCACTTGACCAGAAAGCCGAAAACGGCGCTCCAAAAGCATCGGTTACAACCAAAAAGACTTTAGTAAAGAAGAAAGACCTAGAAAACGAAGAGCAACCGCAGAAGGAAAGAACCGAAAGGTGAATACTTAGCCGAGTGCCTATGAGTACTTAGCGGCGTGGCATGTCATTCTGTGAGAAGCCCTGCGGCATATGCTCAGCATTCTCGAGCAAGCGGCTGAATCAGTTATGTTCGAGTGCAAACAATTGTTCAGTGTGCACCCTTGAGGGCGTGTGCAAGACGCGCCCCTCGGCGGGGATCACACAACAGACCTCAGTGGGACACTTTGATCAGGGCTCGCAAGAGCTGTCTACGACATCCGCGATCTAGATACTGAATACCTAGCACTTGACTCGACAAACGGAAAGGTGGCAGGTCAGTGTACTTGTAAGTTTTTGAACAAGGCCGGAAATTAGTTACTGAATACTTAGCGGTCCCGAATTACGCCCACGCATAATGGAGGGAGCTTCAAGAAGAAGTGCGACTTCAAAATGCTCGACCTGAGGACCTGCCGATGGTGCCAGATGAGTCAGACTGAGGTGCATCTTCGGAAGAACTCCAGCCAGCGGATCATGGTCTGTGTGACCTCTTCAACCTCGACGCAGGTGAAGAGGAGACCTTGGAGGTCGAGAGTGTGATCGAGGGCGAAAGAAGCATGGATGGCGCGCCTGACCTGAAAAGCATCGAGGAGGAGCTAAGTCGAGATCGGGGCGATCACTGGACTCAAGCTGCAAGAGACAGTGTCCAGCAAGCCATCTCTGATGGCCGACGACTGAGTTGGAGGGGCTGCTGGAAGTCGCAGTGCTGAGGAACCACCTATGCCGCCGAGAAGCTGGATGCGGGGTTGGACGAAGATGAACACTAAGGCCGCGCGCGACGTTGAGCAAGATGCCAAGCTGCATGGGCGAAGACATCGTGGTCGAGAACGTGAACGTGGCGATCAAGGACGTCGTGAAGTACCAGACCATGATGGGAGCTTGCAGTGTGCCTTTGAGAGGCAGACGGTGGAAGAACTCCAAAAGCAGAATGATCTGCTGCGCCAGGCATCGTGAACTACAAGGTCAACATGGTGGAGTATTTGAACTACATGGTCATGGTGGGCTGATTCCTGGTGGGGAGAAGCACCTACAGCCAGGGTATGTGACGTATTTCAGGGATTTCAGGGGGATTGTGAAGGCAGGCTGAACCGACATGATCGAGCCCACATGAAGGTCAAGTGGGGTGTGGGAAAACTGATCCCACACATCCCAAAAAGTGACCAAACAAGTTGGGGAGTGATCTCTGAACCCATGGTGAAGGTCATGAACCAGGGAAAAGAAACTTCCAACAAGTGCGCCTTCAGTGCCTGGAGCGACATTTGCTGGACCTGAAGGGCAAGTTCGACAGTCAAGAAGTACAGCATCAGAAGCACTGCGCGTCACTGTGGCAGCAGGCCAATGGACTTTGGGGCAGTGGAGTGAAGAAGGAGCTCGAGGAGAACAACACCTCTATGCCTCTATCACCGCCACCGAGTCCCCCGACAGATGCAGGGTGTGGAGCAGGCACTGGAGAACCGCTTCAGAAAGATGATCTCCGAACTGTATCGGTTGCGTTGCCGCGGTTGCCTGATGAAGGTTCTCATCAAGCTGCATTGAGGTGTGGAGACTGGATTACTGAAATTACTCCACTGGTCCACGATGTTCGCTTCTTTGCTGGTCCGTGGTGGAATTAGTTAATGGAACATGTGGCCAGGCGTACAAACGTTGGTTGGCTTCAGATGCTCTCACAAGCCTCACTGGTAAGATAGAGGTGAAGCCCAACGCTTCGAGATTGGAGAGCCGAGTGGCGTCGACGCTTCTTGCTGCGTTGCCGTCTTCGTTGGGCGAAGCGTTAACAACCAGGTGGTCTGACCACTTTCCTTCGCACAACGTGGGACAATATCAGGTTCCAAGTGACCAACCCCTGCGTGACTCACATGGTGCTCCACAACCGACTGCTTGTGTTCATTTGATGAGTCGATCAACCGCCCATCCGGACGTTGATAGCCCCGTCTCCGTCTTTGAAGCGGACTCAAGCCCGTTGCAAGTTTGGAAGACGCGGCTCCAGCAAAGGCTGTTGGTTCTCTAGTTTGCTAGGTGCTTTCACAAAGACATCAGCCTGAGGAGCAGGCTGTAAGGGGAATTGAGGGCGGGGAGAGAGAGAGAGAGAGAGAGAGACAGAAGAGAGAGAAAGGGGAGGAGTGACGAGAAATAGGTGGAGAAAGAGGGTGGAGGAAGGGAGAGGAGGAGGAGGAGGAGAGAGAGAGAGAGGTGGTGGAGGGAAGGGGAAAGGTGGGGAGCGTCCTGGTACTGAGATCCAGGTGCCCAAGTGATAGGTGGTCTCGAAGCAGTCAGTCGGTGATCTGTCGAAGTATTAGTGCCCGGACTGGAGCAGGAGGCGGAGAGCAACATTCGCAGCTTGGAGACGAGCAGCCATCAATGTAAGTAGAACGGGCGGATCGGAGAGTGGCATGAGGCGGGTAGGACAATTGGAACTTGAGAACTTGAGCCAATGAACTATGAGGAAGCAACTGAAAGGATCATGCACTCAACGTGTAGCTCAAAGGGTGGAGAATTGTGAGTGAACTGAAATTGGCGGAACGGCAATTGTTTTAGGCCGTAGTGTCCGAGCTATCTGCATCATCGAAAAGGGTGAGAAAACGACAGTGGTGATGTAGAAGCGAGCGAGGTAGATGAAAACGACAGAGTTGATGTAGAAGTGGGAGTAGTTGCTTGGCCAAGAAGCCCTCGTCCAGGTCAGGTACTGCTGAGTAAGGTCGATGAGTTGTGGAACGGTAACTTCTCGTGGGCGAGCCAGGCGGCGGATCAAAATTTAAACGCCGCGAGTGAAGAAGCCTCCCACAGCAGTACTCGGTGCCTGTCGGCGCGCGAAATTGTGCCAACGCTGTTGCTGTTCCTGCAACTGCTGTACGACCAAAAATTCAATGGACGATCGCGTAATATTGAGCAACATCTGCAGAGGGAGATTGCCCCCCCGTCGTGCTTGATTGGAGTTAGCCGAGATGTTGGATAGGACACTGGTTGAGTCCGACTATGCCTTCATGACCCTCCTCAAGGTTATTCTCCTCCTCCTCCTCACCTGTTTGCCCCCCTGCCAAATTCATTGCAGGTCTCAACGCCATCCGCATTGGCTGAACGGCCTCCTGCGGACTTCTGCTGCTCCTGCTGCTTCTCAGTGGCCTTGTCCATGCCGGATCTCCAAGAGAATGCGCTAACGCCTTGATTGGCCCTGATTGGCCCAGCGCTCTCTTGGATTGGCCCAACCCTGGAAGCTCTGAGGCAGGCTCGAAAATTCTGGGATGGTAGCCTTTGCCGCCCCTCACAATGAAGTTCTAGCAGGCCTCGCCACATGCTCGGCAGGAGGGTGGCGAAGCATGAAGTGGCGAACGGTATCTGCGGACCCAACATGCAACCCCATATCTCGAAAGTGAGGGCCTCAGGAATACCCATCCTGCATCTGCAGGCGGATCCATGAATCAAAACTAAGACTTCTGACTCGTGCAGTTGGTCCAAGACCGCAGCCGTTCTAACCTTCTTGTGGGCCCGCTAGTGGGTCAATATGCCGTATCTTGCCGGGACCTCCATGCCACGGTGAAGTCTCGAGCATTGCCGAGGGTAGTGGTATTGATTCGCACATGAAGGCGCTGGCGAGCTGGCCAGCACGCGAAGGTTTGGGACCGTACCCACAGCTTGCTGCCAGTGCACCAGCCCATCGTCGCGAAGCGTGATCCTTGCCAACTCTTCTGCGGTTGGCAGGAGCAAGCTAGCCATCCCAGGCCTGGAATGATCTGTGTGGATCTCTTAGGGTGCCAGTGCCTGTGTTCTGGCCTGACAGTGAGACCACGCAGCAAACCGAACCCCCAGATGACAATGACGAAGGCCAGAAAGTCGTCAAACATATCCCACATCACATGAAACAACGTGGATCCAACTTGAGCCAAAATTCCAAATTCCAATCTGGACCACGCCAACAACACAGCTCACAAGTTCTTATTGACAAACGAGATGTGTATTACCGAAATTTCGATACTTTCGCCCGAGATGAAAGACTGCAAGTTCATAGACTTGTTTTTTAGGCTGCTGACCCATTCATTGCCTTGGTTGACTTTGAAAAAGCCGGGAGCATGATTTAATCATTAGGGTTCCTGGATATGATCCCCAAAGAGTCCTCCCGGACCCCAATGTAGCTGCATAATGGCATAAGTAGGTCCGTGGGTCATTGAGCCCCCGTGAACATTCATAGCTGCCAGCATCAACGGCTCCGGCGCCAGAAATAAAGGGGCTCGGAGTTCGAGAATTTGGCAACTGACTGGCCTTTTTAAGCAAAAGGAGTGGTTTGCCTGCGTGCAGCATGATGAGCGCGTTGCCTAAGGCCTAAGGAGGCCCAGGGGGTTGCAGAGTTACGGAAGGTCTGCTATGAATTTCCAAGCACGAGAGGACTGTCAGCATCAACCGGCAAATTGTTCCAAGCACTGTTTCTCCTCTAATGCTGTTCGCACAGCATGCAGGATGTTGGTATCAGCTCTGATTAATGACAGCATGCCTAGTTTGGCACGTCTGGAGAGGCTGGCCTCTGAAGTTGGCACGCCAAAGATGGTGCAAAAGTCAACCCTGCACTCTTGGGACCTTCCCTCAGCTTAACTTATGCTGGAAGAGGCCTCAATCTTTACAGCGTCTTGCATCCATACCGACAAAAGATTCATGGATTGTCCAGCCAGCTCAGGTTTCCGAGCTGTCTGGAGGAAAGCAACAAGTTGGGCAGCCCAACAATGCGTGGGGAACCAACAGGAAAGTCACATCCTAGTGCGCTTAATAAGGATATATAACTCTGCTTTCAAACACCGGTGCGCAGGGCCAGGAAAAGGAGCATACAAGTATATACAAGCAATTAGCTTCACATCCGGCCGTGCAAGGTAAGCCATTAAGATCCATTAACCATGAAATGGGCCACATACGGACCACATACTCGCCACGTGCAATACAAGTTGGCCAAGGCTAGTCTTCATGCCTTCTTCTGCTCTAGTCGGAGATTCCACTGTAGTGCTTCATTCACTGACCTGAACCAATCCGCAGTTACCTCAGTAAGTGATTGCTTTTGCTTCTATTGACTGCCATGCATCTCACTTTGTCAACTGCCGCTGCTCTGTTGCTGGTCGAGCCGCAGATGACTTGCAAACTGTCGGTATTGGGTACTGGGAAACTTCAACCTCAATGAAGTCCCCACGCTTCAGCTCAATCCTGTCCTCAGCACAGGGGTGGGAGCAGGCTATGGGGTTTAGGGAACATAGCTAGCAGTAAGTAAGGTTAGTAAGTAAGCTATGGAATAAAGCTAGTACGTAAGAAAATTAAGTAGTAGCTAGTAAGATAATTAGGGAAAGTGTTTGCGTTGCATGTTTCGTTTAACATGTAGTTTCTTTGCCCGACCTTGCCATCAACAGCCACCATGACGCGAGAACTTCGTGAGCTCAGCGGAACTTGAACCTTCACTACCTCGAAGCATTGGATCTGTTTTTTTGGTTTTCGTGTATATATATATATATATTAGCAAACAGGAGTCGCTAGTAGCTACAGGACGCTACTACATATGGACGCAGGATAGCTCACGCACTAATGATTTGGTTTCTAGAACTTTAGTGAACATTAATTGACTTCGGCAGCTCATCAGTTTTGCTTTCTTGCCTTTGCATTCTCTGCATGTTCCTGTTTTTGTTAGAGGGTGGGCTAGGGGATGGATGGAGCAAGCGGCAGAAGTCAACTATTCAGTCAAGTATTGAGTCAAAGAAAGGGCACCAAAGAGCTGGAGTTCTTCAAGAAACTTCTCCCTGGGGAGAAGCTTCCTTGCAGAACTCGTCGAAACACTGCTGCCAGGTCCCTGGCCGCGCTATCTGGAAGTACCACCGGACGGAATGACAAGGAATGGGGACCTCAGTGTCAAAACTGTGGCCACAGCAAGCCGATGGCCCGTTGGCTGGCATCCTGGAACTTGGCCTCAAGCACACAGGCGTGAGGATGATGCCCGGCACTGCTGGATGCATCATGGACCCCCCAGCTGCCAATGAATAGGCCGTACTTCCAGTTGGCGTTGCAATGATGAGGCCATCTCCCTGTACCATTGTGACGAGCTTGTCGTTGACCTGAGCTTGTGATACCACCCTCCGTCGGGATCATGCAGTTGAAGTGTTGGGCCTTGATAAAAGAAGTCCGTCTTGAGGCCCCCGCGAAGACTTCCAGTTTCACTAGGTGGGGGCTGGAACCTCTGTGCACCAACACCTCTCGCAAATCGGCGCACAGTCACTTGGATTTGCTGGACATGCAAGTCGAAGAAACAGCTGCTGGTCAAAGATTTGATTGGATTCCTGTATGGAACAAGATCAATGGTGCCTCATTCATTGCTTGAACAGGGATTGGCTTTGGATCTTCAGGCGTTTCCTCTCGCACATTCACTTCCAAACAAGCTAGCCAAGCAAATGAACAACTCCTCCCACATTATTCAATTGTTGGGACAAATGGAGCAAACGCCCATAGGGTTCTGCAGCGGGTAGGCTCTTGCAGAAGCCGTGCGGTAGCCAGGCAGCAGCGGCTATAAATAGAATGAAAAAGAGATTGATGCGGGACTTAAATCAGGGACACTTGGCATGCCTTGAGCCGCCATACGCCGTTCACCTGCACCATCTCGATTGTAGCATTCTGAAGCCATCATCGGTTTGAGGAATCAGAGTTTTGTCAGGGAAGAGAATGAGGCAACCTTGTTGTTGCAGCTGTTGGGCCAATGTGACTGGAGTCGGAACATGACATGAAACAAAGCCCAGAAGGCTTTCAGAAGCCAAAGGCTTCAGGGACCTCTGAGCAAACATGAGCCTGGCAGGAAAACGTTGTCTGAGAGCTTCCCGTCCTCATCTTGTCTTGTCAGGCGCATCTGAAACCGCATCCTGCATGCCACTTGAAGAGGGTGGACCTGCCAAGCTACATTCCTCGTCTGCCCTAGATTTGAACATAGCGCCTGCTCAAAGTCATGTCCTCTAAGATTCTACAATGCCAACATGTTCAGCCACTCATGGCTTGGGACCGGCCTCGCACTTTGCCCCAAGAACGGGCATCAACACTTTCAGCCAGTCTGAAACAGGAAAAGGCGTCAAGAAACCCAAAGAGCCAGCAGCAAAAGAAATCACGGGAGGCATGGCTCTGGAGAAGAGCCCAGATGCCCAGCATAGGGTTCCTGCAAATTGGTCAGCCACACACCGTATTGAATACGTGCCTCCATGAAGCAGCAATATGGAGCCTGAAGAAGTGACTAAGCCAAGCCACCATCACCGCCCACACAAACAACCAGATCAATGCTCTCTTCCAGCTTGTCCTGCAAAAGCTCTAGGCTGCCACACTGATGAGTATGAAAGGGAATGCGCCTAGCCTTGCCCGGTGTCCACGTCCGCACCCGCTCTGCAAAGCCAGGGACCAGGCCCTGCCCATCGCCCCAGCGCCATTTGTTGCTTGCTTCCTATGGGAACCATGCCAAGATTCTGAGGTGCAAACAAAAGAACCCAAGAAACAAGGACTTAAGGCATGATGCACCCACAAGTCCTTGGTCTGCTTTCTCTTCGGAGGAGAGAACTCTGGAGGTGGCTTTCCTTGCACTTCTGCCCACAGGTCAGGCTCCAAAATCACGAAGCATCCTGGGCAAAAAGGGGACAAACACTTGTTATATGATACCAGATCTTGAGCTACTGAGAACACCAAAATGCCCTGCTGGTGTTGCCCAGGGGCCTTGAGAATCAACCCAAGATGCAATGTCACGTAATCTGCGGGTCACCTCGACATCACCTACACCAGGGTTATATAACTCAATTGATTCAACGAAGAACAGCTTGCCAGAATTTGCCAAATTCCTTAAAACGGACCCCCTAATGTGAAACCGCATGGCGTTTTTGGTCTCAGCGGGAATTTGTTGTTGTGGGGAATGGTTTCGTGCAATTCTCCGGTTCGTGGGGGCCGCGAAAGAAACCAACAAGTTGCTTAGGATGTTTATAGATGCCTTTCACGTAAGAAACTGAGGAAGACACCAAATCAGAAAATGTAATGTCGCGACTCGTCGCGCGTATATACAAGATCGACAAACCATGTTTCAAATAAGTAGGGATCTTCAAAAGGGTAGCAATACACAACATAAGAGAAGCACCAGGCCAACAGCACCAAATGTCGCAGCAAACTGGCTGTCAGGACAACAGACGTATAACAACCAATGGTATAGGCCGGTATAGGATGGAACCAACAAGGGAACCAGCAAGGATGGCAACAGTCAAAACAGCTTGCATTGCAAGAACCCTGACAAACAACAGTTCAGATGGTGAATGCGGTGAATGCCATGCCAGCATCAAACACCAAAGATTCACGGAGCATCTCTGGAGTGGATCTTCTTCAGTCACGGAGCAACAAGAGGCGCCCAGCACCGGTGCAGGTGTCTCCCCAGCAACCTTGATACACAACATGTGAAAAGCAGCATTACACCACAAAAAGCCCAACAACAAATGACCACAAGCACGATAGGACATGCCGAACCCACAAGTTTGTCCACCGTGGTTTGCACCAGGAGGACCAACACTAAGATCAGTGACAAACGATAATTTTCAACTTTACGGCTACAAATGGGTCTACATGAAGAACAACCACGGAACTACGGACAAGCAATTGTTATCCCATTCTGCGTTTGCAATGTCAACGAACCAATTCTGTCAACGACACAATAGCACAAGGATTTCAACTCCAGTTCAACGACACACCTTATTTAAAACAAGGCACCTTTTTGTTCCTAGGAGGACTATTGGGAATTCTTGTGCGCCCCTCAATACGAGAAAACATTTCCAACAAATGCAAATTGCTGAAAAATGAACGCGCAGAATTTTGAAGAAAACACAAAATACTTGAACAAAGTCGTGGTACCCATTAGAAGTGCCTGTTGGTAAACCAGGAATGGGAATTGCTCAGGAAACAAATTACCTGCCGGATCCTGCCCGACGTAATCCTTGAAAATCCGCAAAAGGACCCACCAGTCTCCGTTCAGGGTCTTGGCCACCACGTGCCTTGTTTCGCCACAAGCAACACTGATGTAGGTTTCTCCTTTGCAGCGAGCAAGTGTGACCAAACTGAGGCTCTTTGAGTGAGTTGCAGTGCTGTGATTCCTCCAATCCAGCCAGTGCAAAACCAAGCAAAGCCTTGCCTTCCATCGCATCCAAGTATACTGCTGAGTGGTGGTCCGTAGCTCCAGTCCTGCCTGCATCCTCCGATGCGCCATCACCCAATGACAGAAAGCACTGCTCAACACACGAATGTCTGCAAAAGTGCACCAGTACTGAAAACTATCTGAATCAGCCAAAGCGGGCTAGCAACCAAAACGTGGGCCGCTCTTTGGTGGACATGTGTCTTCATTGCACTCCAAACCATGAGGCGCAAAGTTTGTTGTTCTTGTTCTGATTGTTGTTGCTGTGGCTTTTGTGGTTGTGTAGGCCACACGACTTCCGTGATTGCACGGCATTCAACCTGGCGATGTCTTCTTTTGAGGCAACTGACGTAACGGGGAAGCGTACCAAACCAAGCGATCGTAGGAAGGATCACGCAAGGATTCGCTAGCTAGTTCCCTTGGTTCCACCCTTCCCGCGTGCCACCCCTAAAAATGGTCCAAAGAAGAAACTGGAGCACACGTCTTTACACATGGTCGTCATGGACTGGTCAATTCCAAACGACGGCTTCTTCAAGAGCAGGTTGAGCAACCGGGCAACGTTAAATGCATCTAACATACAAATCAAGAAAAGGAGTCTGGCAATGCTAGTGCAAGCAGTCGCTGGAGGCCCGTTGAAAGTAAGCTTAAATTAAATATCCGG
This sequence comes from Durusdinium trenchii, assembly GCA_963970005.1. Classification (NCBI taxonomy): domain Eukaryota; class Dinophyceae; order Suessiales; family Symbiodiniaceae; genus Durusdinium; species Durusdinium trenchii. Next base: position 339,455 of record CAXAMN010011113.1, on the reverse strand, counting down.
CTACATTTCCTAAAACTTTCATGCCTGAATGGTGACTTTGCTGAACCTGATTGTTTGGAATGCCTCCTTGTTTCTTAAATGTGCTGTATTGCGTGTGTATGTATATTTTAAAAATAAATAAAAATATATATATATACATGTATATTTATATATGGATGTGTGTGTGTGCACACCCACCCCCAAAGAGTCTGGCAGTGCCTGTGCTATTTCAGTACTATTGAGTCAGTGCTTGGAGCTGTGCATGCGCCGTCAAACGCACCCGCGAACATGTGTATAGGTGCGGAAAGTGCCTGTTTCGTTCCTCTTCTGAAGTGCAGCTACCATGATCTGGGCAGTCACCTTCTTCCACCAGGACCAGCATCTCATTGCCTTGTCAAGGGTGTGCTGGCCAAACTTGTGGCAAAATGACAGCAGTTGCAAACAAAGCTGCAACAGCACCACTTGTAAACCAAGGTTCTCCCGCCATGGGGTGAACTCTTTGAGAGCTTCCGCTGCTCCAAAAGTTGATCCACTTTGCTTGCATCATCAACCTTGCCGGAGATTCATAACCTCAATGCTGTCAAACATTCCACTCGCTTGCCTTGCCGCTCCAAATGTCCCAATGAGCTGCTTGAATATCTGTCAACTGTGGGCCTTGCAGGAAGTGTCTATCAAGAGATGTTGGCATGTTCAAGCATCCATCAGCAGGGTTGGATTCTCAAACGCCAGAATTGGGGCACCCACACAAACACACACCTGTGAGAATGTTACAAACAATCTGTTGGGCAAGTTTACTTGCCCGCAACATCGTGTGGAGCATTGTGCCTAGATGGGCGGAAGGGAACCTGACTCAGTGCAAGCAACACAAAGTATGAGCTACGCAGCTACCCAGTTCTCTATGTCAGCATCGCTGTCTGTTCATATTCATGCCAGCCCACGTATTGACTTTGAAGGGTTGTCATTTACAGGGCATTCCGTCCCGAACTTTCAATGCCAGCCAGCAGAGAAAAGCAAGGGACGTGTCTACTAATACGCAGACCTGCAACTGTATGCTCGTGTTTTTTGGTTGTTTTCTTGTCTGTGGATGTTTTGTTTGTATTCAGAACAGGTTCATTTTAGAATGCTCTGTGCCTGCGCATTGAGTTTCCCACGTTTTGCGGAGGAAAATGCTTGTCGAGCGTTTCACTACAGCGAAACGCTCATTTGTTACGAGTGTGAGACAAAGAAATCGGAAAAGTGTTCTTGAAGGTCTGATGATAGGTGATCTGCAGTCATCTAGCCGAATCTAGCCAAGAGTTCTTTCATGATAATTCCTCTTAATTCGCAACACTTTGCAACTCAACAACTCAACGCGCAAGTTTCTTTGACTTGAAGGTCATTACCTGAATTGTTTACTCAAAGGAAAATCGCAGTGAGATACGATAAATGCATCCTTACAACTTACATCGCTACAAGTACGTCATTACCCGATCATTCCCCCCTCATCTCCCCGAGCCCCTCACCTTCCCGAGCCCCCACCCAAACTACCCTGAAAACCGAACCACGATCGTGACAGGCGTAAGGGCGGCGTATCAGCCGCGAGCCAAAAACAACCAAAAGCAAACATGTGTTGGTCACTTCTGCCTCCAGCAATTAGCACACTCCAGCCGGTTTCATCCATACCCAATTGCCTAACTCCAGCAGCTACTTCACGCAGTGCAATTTCTGCGAACAAAGCTAGGTCATCTGGCGTTACATCTTGCGTTCTTGAAATTCTGTGGTCACCTAGGCTGATGCTGCAGTCAGTGATTCTTTTATTTGACCAAATCCTGGAAGAGGAAGAACAATGTTATGCTAGCGGGGGCTTAACCGGCCCCTATGTTCTATGCATTTTGTGTACATGTTGCATGCTGTCAGATCCCACACTGATAGCTTTACTTGTTAAACACATATTATCGCTTCAATCGAAGGGCTTCGGTGTTTGGGTCGGTGGGTGGGCAGTAACGTCCGTTGGACTGACAACAAATGTCTCACAGCTTTGGTTCGAATGTCGGAGGATGACCTTCTGGTTTTGTCTGTTGTGTTGGTTTTACTCATTCATTTGTCTGGTCACGTCCTTTTTTCTCGTTTGAGTCTTGGCCCCTTTCTTTCTTGTGGATGCGTTGTATCTAGACTCTTTGACAGACGTGTTGACGTCAAATTGTTTGTTGGATCCCATTTGTGCTTTTGTTCGGGAAACAGTTTTCGTGGAAGACCGTGCTACGAATGCTTTATCGAAGCTGCAGTCATATGCGGCCGATGGAGCACCCACGGCTTTGATTAGTGATGAGCTGGTTGCTACAAGTCCCTCGCAGCAGAAAGCAGCTGCAGGAACTTCTGTCAAGACCTACCAAAGAGGTCCCCGGCCTGCTGTCCAGGCCTACACAGGCACACTCGATGCTCTGTGGAAATGTTTGAAAGAGCAAGTTCCGGGATCGTTGCGAACACGCACGAAGAACAAGAAGGTGAACCCCTTGCTTCTCCACTATACTCGTCAATTCCAACGGCAATACGTGCAACAAAAACGGAACTTGCTCAAAAGAACAGAGCAAACAATGTTTGCCAAGATGTTCAAATGACAAACGCCGTGTGGCGAGCGAAGAAACATAGCCAACATATCAAGGCTTTGGCACTCAAAACACAGGTGTCGAGCGTTTTCACTTCATAAATCAAGGAAACAGGAAACAGTGACAACAGACTGAACTCCAAAATGTTCCAAAATGAATGGCCTGCGCAGTGTTTTTGGACTTGGTCGTAGAAAAGAGGTGCCGATTTAGCCCCCGCAGGATCCCGCAGGGTTTATTCTGCGTATTCACGCGTGTGCGGTTTACGCGAACATTCAAACATTCAGGTTGCCCTTATCCAGAAAGTATAGCAGTAGCAGGTGAGCAGTGTTCAAAGCTTCCTTATAAACCAAAAAAATGATATTGATGACCCTTGCGCGAAACTTGCGCAATCCTTACGCGACCAGTGGGAGCTTGTGCAAGGGCATATCCTAAACAACAGCTTGCGTGATCTTGCGATAGCTAGGGGAGTGCACCTGGTGCTTGCGGAAACAGTGCGTCAACCTTGCACAAAAAAAGTCACAAAAGTCTACGCTAACAAAAGGGAGCACTGAACAAACAGGCCCCGAGTTCAATCCAATTTTCTTCAACAAGCAAAACACTCAAAGGACTAGACAACCATGCCATCCAAGCTGGTTCAGTTTGGCATGGAGCCTTGCGTGAAACATTTTGCGCGCGTGTCCCATTCGTGTCCCATTCAAGTTGTTGAAATCAAGTTCCCAAAAGACTAGAGTCTAAAGTGCTTTACTGACGGCATTGGACGCAGCTCAAGTGTCTCTCCCAAAGCCCCCAATGTAAGCCAAGCCTTTCTCTGCTGTTTCTGTGGAGGCATACTTCACCATTGGGCTTAAGGCACCACTACTCTCCTCGGCACCAATACTCTCTTTTGTGGGAACGAAAGCCACTAAAATGTGTGCTCTGCGTGATCTTTGGAAGAAGCGTTTGCACCGTGGAAAGCAGTTTGAGAGGCAATTCAGCATTGTCACGCATGTTCAGTGTCACCTGTAACTTGATGGTGCAAATAGTGATCATGGTGCATCATGCTAGTTACGGGTTCGACCTCGGATAACTATATAAGGTGAACATAAAGTCTTTCAGCCCAGGTTCTTCCAACAGTTGCGTGGCAATCCCAGTGGACATCATCTTCTCTGCGACTGCAATGGCAATGTCATCGATGCTCCTGACAACGAAATCTGAAATTCCGGGTTCTGCCTCATGGAGGCTGTGATGGCCACTTCTGGTGTTTCTGTTCTTTCTTTCCTTTCTTATTAGTTCTGTCTTTCTCTCTTTCCTTTTTCCATATTCTTGTTCCTTGGACCTTTGCATCTCTCTTTCGTTTATGTGCGAAACCAGCCTGGCAGTTTGTCCAGAGGCTGCCGATGCCAGCATTTCCTGGATCATCTCCTGGGAAGAAAGCACGAACAAAGCAATTGAGCTGAAGCACCGCTGCCGCGTGTGGTGCAGGAATCTTGCTGCACCTGTTTATGGTCTCCTTGTTGGACTGGACCAGAACCTCCCGCCAGCCCTGCTTGGGCGACAGAGTTTCTGAATGGTTGCGAACAATCTCCGGTGGCAAGGAGACCATGGCTAACGGAAAAGAACAGCAAATGATGATTGACTCGAAAAGTACCCTCAGAAGCTGCCAAGTGGATGGACTGAAAGTGAGGGAACTTTATTGCGCAAAATGTCTGGCCAATAAAACAATCAGAGTTGTCCATAACTACCAACAACCACAACCTGAGCCAACAAACACACGCGCATATATATAGCCAACGAAAACGACGGCACCCATGTCTGTCTGGTAAAGCATTCAACCTCTCCTCCCAAAAATGAGCTCCACCTTTCAGATTGCTGCATCGAAGGTAGGATGCTCAAAAGATCCAAGTAGTCTACCCTTTACAGCCTTTACAGTTTACATTGACTCTACGCCTGGTCAGCTGAGTCAGATCCATCACTGCTGGCATCCGAGCTCTGCCCATCATCAAGAAGGCGTTTGTCTTCCTCCCGCTGCCGCACCCGCAAGGCACGTGCCACCGGGCCAAGAAGCACAAGCTGCAGGAAGCCATGATGGATGGCAACATAGATCAGTAAGCACACTGCGACTATCCACTTGAAGCTCCATGAATAGCAATTGTTTGGACCAATGCACTCCTTTGACAATCTGAAGCCTTTCCCTGTGCTGATGATTGTGCTCTTCAAGGGGATCTTTGCCAGAGTAGCTGCAGGCGGAAGGCAGTGATTCTCTGGTTCCGGAAGCCAGTCCGGGTGATCAGGATCACTGGGCTCGTAGTCAGCAAGCGAGTTCGTGACATTCTGCCAGTACTTGAGCTGTGCTGATAAGAAGCAGCCACCTGTGCCACCTACCGAGAAGGTACTGAGCACAGGGATGTTCTTGCAAGCTAGCGACTTTTCTGTGTCACAGTTGACGCGGTAGATGCAGTTGAGTTCATTGGGGTTGGACAGGGTCATCCAAAAGACCAGGAAAAGGAAAAGGGCATACATCACATTGATGCCACAATTGCGGCAAATATTTCGTCGGAAATCACCTCCATAGGTGTTGACATAAGCTGTGGTGCTAAGCACAATGAAAAGGATCAGAACACCAATGGCACTGTCGTAGTTGTCACCCTTCTTCATCCAATCCTTTGGAAGTACATGGATCCAGCTAGGATTCAAGGGGTCATACCAAGCAGTGTGGTGCAAAATCACCGTCAGGACGGCCAGCAGGATGCAGCCCAAACCGTAGGGAACTAGGACACCGGAGACCGTCCGAAAACCCAAGAGAGTTGCAGTGGGTCTGTACTTGGCCAAGGTTGGCCTAGCCCAGCTTTGCGTCATGAAGAACATCATGATGACACCAATGCCAATGTCATTGGTCATCCAAACCCACTCTCCAAGGCTCAAGTTGAGGAATACAATGTAGAAGGTCCGCAATGCTGTCAGCAAAAAGGCGTAGACCATGAAGTATGTGAAGGTTGCCATGTTTCTAGACAGGCAGGAGCGGCCTTCTCTAATCAAATCCGGCACAGTGGTCAAGGAAATGTCGTGTTTTGCTGCTCCTGCTCAGCTGACACGTGCACCCAAACGCACCAAACCAAACAAAATCAAGTGACACAAAACTAGGTGTTGGGCCACTGACGCTTTCAGGCTGAGAGCGCATGTTCAGTTAGACCGTCTGACGTGTTACTCCCGGAATGACATGTTTGGTTGAATGAATTTGTGCGGAAGATGTAACATGTACATGATTTACGTTGAATCAGGTTTCTCCGTCCAAATTATCTCACCAAAAGTAACAACACCTAAACAGCTGCCACTGTACATGAGCATCCTGTGTCCATGCGGGGGGGGTTGTCTTGGGCATCAAGTGGATGTGCACGTCCATTTCGGTGGATGAGCGGTCTGATCAGCCACTTGCACCTGCAGGTTTAAGGTTGAATTTCCCATGTGGTCCCGTGGCAACTACAACAAGCTGCTGGCCTGTGCGTCGGCTATGCTTTCTGCAGTCACGCACTCGTCTCGAGCCGTTCGAGCCTTTGGAACTTTGAGACTTTTGTTGGATGCCTTACCACTTCTAGCTTTCAGGTTTCATACCCCCCAGACTTTGAGGTTTTTGGCGGCAAGCCGCAAATCTGTTCCGCACGCATTTCCCGAGTGCGCCTGGCTTCATGCCAGCCCAGGGTGTACCCGACGAGTGTCCCCCCTCTCTGCCCGGGAACAGAGCAGTCCGCAGCGGACGAAGGAGCCTTAGCGCAAAGGCGAATTAAGACCTGACGACTTGGACGGCATTTGAACAGGCCTTCAGCCAAGAGCAGTCTGCAGTGGACAAGAGCAGCCCGCCATTTTGGCATGGCCAGAGGAGATGGCAGTAGTCGCACTTCTCTCAAGACAAGATCCATTGAAATCTGTCGGACCTTTATGTGCACGCACAGCCTTCACCTACAAAAAACAAGGCAAGGTGTTCCTAACTTTTATAGGTTTTAATGAGGTTCGGCTTCGTCTTTTTCCGGCCCCTTCATTTGGTCCCCCCTTTCATTCCCCCCCCCGCACGCACTCTCCTTTCCTCTTTCTTTTCATGTCTTTTCTGTCTGGTCACCTCGTTCTTTTGCTCTTTTGCGCGCACATCGGTCCGGCCCCTAGTGTATACGTGTGCATACGTGCACCTCTACATGCAACCCAGTTAATATTGTACAAGACCGGCTTGCATACCGCCTGATTACAGTATACTTAGGTTTTCTTATGCCAAGGTTTCTTCTGGGCGACTGGCGGCCTCCGCACGAACTCTTATGCCGAGTGTGGATCCTTTTGGATTAGAGACTTCTTTACGTTCTTTTTGCTTCAGCCGGGGGCCGCCGCGGCCGCTGTGCGAGAGAGAGAGAGAGCGAGAGAGCGAGAGAGAGAGAGAGAGCGAGAGCGAGAGCGAGAGAGAGAGCGAGAGAGAGAGAGAGAGAGCGAGAGAGAGAGAGAGAGAGAGAGAGAGAGCGAGAGACAGAGAGAGGAGAGAGCGGAAGCCGTCGTTCGGAGTGGGGAACTGGCAAATCATTCGCTTGAGGGAGCTTGCTGCCTGTGGCTTACCAAAAAGTGCTTCTGCATTGACCATTACGGCGAGGATTTAGGGAAGCACTCAACTTGTTTTTTACTGCAGGGGCGTGTGGCACTCTCACCCTACCACACGCAATGAAGCTGTGGGCGAGAGTGGGGAGCAGGGCTTGATCAGCCCTATGTACCTGCGAGTGACAACACTCTCCTCTTCTCTGCTGTTCTTTGTTTTCATGGTGAGTCATGATATTCCCCAAAACCCTTCCCCAAAGATTGCGGCCGCTTGAACTTTTATTGAAATCCGCAGTCACGCACGACCGCCGCCACCCGGTCGTTTCGTCGATTCGGGCTTTTGCGCTTTTGGCCTCCTCTTCGTTTGAAGACTTCCAAGGATTCACAGGTTTCGATGTTCCTCTCAGGAATCTGGTCCCTTAGGTTGCCGTGTGGCGAGTGGCATTCACGCCCGTACGCAATTCAATAAGCGCGTCTCTCCTCGTGAGAGCCCAGGGTGAGCCCGCAGAGTGCCCCCTGTGGACCCGTCGAACGGGGGTTTGTCTTTCTCCCTTGCCCAGAGATGTGCGTGTCCAGAGCGGACAGCAGGAGGCTTATGCCAAAGTTGCTTGCCAAGACCTGACAGATTATTGAATTCCAAGTAGGCAGTCTTCGGACAAGCCATTAGGTGACCACAGCGGTAACCTGTCGGGGGCCTCAATCCTCTTTCCTCCCTTTTCCCTCTCCCCTCTTCCTTCGCCTCTTTTGGGGTGTTCCTGGATGCAACACTCAGGTACACCCCCTCTCTCCCTGGCGAGTCCTTGGACGCTTGAGTCGTAGCTGGGAACACCATCGTCTGGAGTCGTAGCTGGGAGCACCTCTCTCTCTCTCTCTCCTTTTCTTGTCGGGTCTGTCCTTGGACGCTTGAATCGTAGCTGGGAACACCATCGTCTCGCTCCTTCTCTCTCTCTCTCTCTCTTCTTATCTTGTGGGGTGTGTCCTTGGACTCTTGAGTCGTAGCTGGGAACACCATCGTCTCGTTCCTTTTCTTGTCATCACCCTTCGTGTGCCGCCGCGGCTGCCGTGGGAGAGCGAGAGAGCGGAACCCGCCGGAGTGGGGAACCGGCAAAGCATTTGCTTAGGGAGCTTGACCGAACGAGTCAAAGGATGTCAAAGGGAAGTCACTGTGTTACTAAAAGCGATTCTGCGCTGACCATTTACAGCCTGCATTTAGGGAAGCATTCAACTTGTTTTTGCTGCAGGGGATGGTCAACTGGATGTGTCTCCGTGCGCCTCCCCTTGGGGAGGCGTGTGTGTGTACCCCTTGGAGTCACAGGGATCCTTTTGGATTAGAGATTTCTTTACGTCGTTTTTCTTGCTTCAGCAGGGGGCCGCCGCGGCCGCTGTGCGAGAGAGAGAGAGAGAGCGGAAGCCGTCGGTCGGAGTGGGGAGCTGGCAAATCATTTGCTTGAGGGAGCTTGACCGAACGAGCCAAAGGGAAGTCACTGCCTGTGTCTTACCAAAAAGTGCTTCTGCATTGACCATTTACGGCGAGGATTTAGGGAAGCACTCAACTTGCTTTTTACTGCAGGGGCGTGTGGGTGGCACTCTCACCCTACCACACGCAATGAAGCCGTGGGCGAGAGTGGGGAGCAGGGCTTGATCAGCCCTGTGTACCTGCGAGTGACAACACTCTCCTCTTCTCTGCTGTTCTTTGTTTTCATGGTGAGTCATGATATTCCCCAAAACCCTTCCCCAAAGATTGCAGCCGCTTGAACTTTTATTGAAATCCGCAGTCACGCACGACCGCCGCCACCCGGTCGTTTCGTCGATTCGGGCTTTTGCGCTTTTGGCCTCCTCTTCGTTTGAAGACTTCCAGGATTCACAGGTTTCGATGTTCCTCTCAGGAATCTGGTCCCTTAGGTTGCCGTGTGGCGAGTGGCATTCACATCCGTACGCAATTCAATAAGTGTGTGTGTGTGTTGCAGCTTGAATTGCAGCACTTTGGGGTTGCTCGCCCTTGCTGTTTGGCCCCCAGTTCGTAACGCAACACTGTTGCGTGGTCGGTGGAACGTATGCTGGCTGGATTCACAGCTTGCCTGTTTAAGCAGATGGAGAATGGAGAGGCGACATAAGCAAGATTATGAAGGTTTACGAAGATGAGACAAATGCTGACGCGATGACCAAGAGAAGAAGCGACCTTCACGACAACATGTTCTGTTCAAAGCCATCACCCCGCACATCCACCTCCTACTCACAGGACTCGTGGGTGACAATGTTGCAAAACCGGTGGCGATGTTGTGAAACATCATGCTTGCAGCAATCGCAAAGGACTTGTCCGAGTCGCCATGTAAGTATATACATATACATAAACATATAGCAGGGTGCGTAGCCGAACACAATTTTCAGCTATAAAGTTATGTTTGGTGTTTCATGATATATATATATATACATTATATTAATTTAGGTCAACGGGAATTTATTGATTTATTGACTCTCCGAGTGCATTTCTATAAGGCTGATCTGGGAGTGGAAGATTTTGCAGTCCTGTTCCCAGGCGGCCGGTGGAGAAGGGAGCCACCATGGAGGCCTCCGCATCGGAGAGGGCCAAGCCGGCATGTGCCGCACGAAGGCCACCGCAATCGTTGCCACCGTCCCCGGCCATGCCGACGACCAGGCCACGGCCTTGCAAGTACTTCACCACGTTGATCTTGTCATCGGGCTTCATGCGGGCAAAGACCACGCAACGAGGCCACAAGCCTTCCAGCTGCTTCTTCTCTTGGTGCAAATAACGCCAGGCTGAACATGTCAAGGCCAGCTGGCAATGAGGGTCCGGGAACTCAGGCGAGACTGAACGGCCCTCGTTATCCGGATCATTCCACACCAATTTTCCATTCTCCATGGTGCCGCGCAAGCAAATGGATGATGTGACAATTCCACAAAGCCTGCCAATGGCAATGCCAGTAAGTTCATTATCACCGGTGCAAATCACTGAGCGTACAGAACCCTCTTTCAAGCTTTCAATCGCATCAGGTGAGTCAGCCTTCATCTCATTTCGGAAGAGCAACAGGCCACAAATGCTCACATCCCGTTCAAGGAGCTCGCGTGGCAGGTTGCGCACTTGCTCATCTGACATTGGACCGAGATCTTTGTTGGAGATCCCTAAAGTGTAGTAGTTTTGCTTGGCACACTGCATGGTGATCTGATCATAATTTGGAGGCACAGTCTGCGGCAAGGCCAGCGACTTGATCTTCTCATAGCTGCCTTTGATGAACACCTCCAGGCGTTGGTTGCCATCTCGCACCACAGCCCCGCTGGTCATGCTGTGATGGTCAAACTCGAGCTCCCTCACGATTCGCAAGACCTCGCCCTGGGGTGAGGTCATCTGCTGCTTCCCCAAGTTCCAGCCAACCGTCCGGACCATCGCACACTCCACTTGGTTGCCGACCAAAGCACCTGTGCTGCCCAGTTGCTTCACAGTGTGGCAAGTAGCAAGTCCTCGTCGCAACACTGGTGGCACCACCGTTGGGGTGTCGATAATGGTACGGTTCTCCTCACTCTCGGGATCCATGTCGTCGAACTGCACCTTGTCGCTGAAGCGTCCTCCGCTGACACCGTATACTCCAGCAAAGTCCATGCCTCCTTTAGTAATGGTGCCCGTTTTGTCGAACACCATGGTTGAGATTTTGCCAGCGATAGGGATCCTCCCGGGCTGGAGGCACTTAATCTGATACTTTCCTTTGGGATCATCAAGACGTCCGGCAGACACAGATTGGCCCATGACCATGGACACTGGAAGCATGGGGTTCAATGCCATCGCCACAGTGCATAACACGGTGAGATATGTAGCCACAGCAGAGCCAATGTCAGAGCAAGTGAGGAGCACAATCACGATGATGGCCACATAGATGCTCATTAGCCCGTAAACGATTGGAAGCTGGTCGTTGTACTTGAATTTCACGCTCGCAGGGAACAGCACCATTCGAACCAATTGGCCGCGAGTTGTTAACGCTCCAATATTGGTACAGTAAAGTATTGACTTGCCTTCACCAGGCCCTGTTGACTCGAGAGCCAGGGTCCCAGCATAAGCTCTATTGAGCTTGTCCGTGACTCGGTAGTTGGAGCTGTTCTCAACGGGAGCTTTGGCAATAGGCATTGGCTCTCCTGTGAGCATGGACTCATTCACAATCAGACTGCCTTGCAACAAGATCCCGTCACACGGCAGCTTTGCATTGTTGCCATCCTGAACTTGCACAATGTCTCCCAAAACAATCTCAGAGACATCTATCTTCTGCCACCTGCCCTCTCTCAGCACGATGCAGTTCTGCTTCATGGCTGCCATCTCGGCAATCTTTCTTTGATTGGGCCGAACGATAAACAGAGCCCGGTAGAGACCAGAGCCCAGCATCATGAAGAGCCACACAAAGCCAATGTTCCATGTGGAGTACGCGACGTAGGCCCAACTGCCAATAGAGTTGAAGATGTAGGTAAAGTCAGAGAACTCTGATCCCAAAGCCTCCAGAATGCCTGGCACATGCACGTGTATGGAGTTTGATCCGCAAGCTGCCAAGGACTCAGCTGCAGCTTCATTTGACAAGCCACCTCTTGCTAAGGTAGCATGGGCCTCCGGTGGATTTGCCTCTATCAAACCGATTGGAACAAAAGATCTGGAGTCCTCACTGTAAATGTACCGCACACAAGTGTACTCTACATGGCGGGTGCCATCTTCATCCTCCTGGATCTTCATCACTTGACGAGCTTTTGCTCGCTTCACCCGCTGTGTGCAACGTGCCATCTTCTTAGAAATCCAGGAGTCCTCTGCCTGTGTCTCATCTGGGTCTGCCACATCATCGGGGTCAACGTAGACTTGCTCATCCACAATGAGATGCGTCGCGTCCTCCATGTTGCTGCATGGAAGCATGGAGTGGGCGCTCATGGCGGTGTAAAACTTCGAAGCCACCCCTGCGCTGATGTGGACAATGGTGAACCAAACGCACCAAGGCAGCATGAGACCATTCCAGGAACTGGCATGCGGGGAGGCAAAGGTTTCTTTCCAATAGTCAACTCCAGGAGGAAATGGAATGCCATCGGAGATCACATAAGCAATGTAGCAGCCCCACATCATGACCACATACCCAGCCAAGGGCAAAACAAGCCAGCAGTATACGCAAATTGTGCCACAAAGATTGCTGCGGTAGCCGTACTGAACGAAGTTCCTGGGCACATTGTCTGGGGAGTGAAAGACCAGAGTCTTTCCGAAGCCACCACTTTCCTTGGTGCATCTTTGGCGAACACGGATGGCCACCCTGTCCCGATAGAAATGCCAGCAAGTGGTTCCAAGCGCAAGCACTGCCACAAGGCCCAGCTGGCCCCAGATCAACCCACTACTCAGGTTCATTTTGGCAAACGGCTGAACTCCAGCTCTTTACAAAAGGAATTGAGCAACTAGTTTGCTGCAAGGTCAACACGACTTTCATACGAGGTACATGCCATAATCTGCGCAAGGATCCATCTCAGGGATGAATTGTTTCTTGTTTTGTTCTCACATGCTCACCTCTCCACTCAGCCTGTGAAACTGGTGAAGAAAATAAGCGAAAAAGTGAGACGAGTGGGGTGAAAGATGTGAAAGCCACCGGAAGCGTTGCATTGCCAGATTCGATCGCTGCTCGAACAAATCTATCCAACACTGTTTCTCACGATGGAAATGTATTGAAGGTTGCCCGGGCCTGGCTCAACCTGAGAGACCATACAAGACAAGTTTGTGACATCTTGTAACTTTCTTCGTCTATTGGGCATTTCAGATTTCGGGACAATCAGGGCCCTTGCCTGGTTTTATGCCCACTCACTAAGCCTTGCAAACTGCCATGATTCACAAACTCAGCCAAGGGTGCCACTCGCACAAAAGTTGAATGCCCTAGTGAGCACATGTCTGCAAGCGAACCCGGCAACTTGCAGAAAAAGGAAAACATTGCTGCCATTCGCCGGCACATGTCTCAACGCAGTCCTACAAGCCAATCAAGTCTGCCGCTTTGCTTTTTAAGCAAAGGTTGGCAAACAAATACGAGCTTTCCGACTCAGGCACCTCAAATTAAAGCAGCTGCACCTCGGGGTCAAGCACAAGTTGCCCGCTGCAAATACTGCTAAAATACGTGAAACAGGTTGAGGCAGCCACCATAAGCCCGATAGGGATCTGCACAGCTACCCGGCTGGAAAAGCATGATGCCATCCTGATTCACAGCACTACTTGACCAGGATGGCATCGGCTTCTCTTGGAGAAAACATGCGGATTAGCAAGGGGTAGTCAAGTGGCCTCCAACCTACTAGTAAGGCCAGGAGCCCCTAGAAGCGTCCTTGCTCCTAGTAGCGATGCCAGGAGCCCCTAGAAGCGTCCTTGTTCCTAGTAGTCAAGTCGACCTATGCGGATTCTGGTTGTCATGGCCTATGTCAGCCTGAGTGCAACACGCATTGAAGCCAGTACTGAGTTGCGGCAGTCCGCCACAGCAAACAGGCCTCAATCATGAGTTTGCGCATTCTATTGATGTTTGCGCTTTCTTTTGCCATTGTTCTACTTTGAGTATTTCTTGCTTCCATCATTGCTGCGCTGGTTTGGCGGACTGTTTTTTTACCGTTTTCCCCGCGGGCTCGCCTTTTTCTACCACACGCGCGGTAAAAGCATTGAAAATCAAATGGCTTTTTACCGTTTTCTCTGCCTAGCGAGCGGGTACTCCTTAGCAGAACAACGCACGCAAAACCAGCTTAGCATGTACCAAGGCTTGAGCCGCATGAGCCGGCACTCCTCCTGCTGCTGCTCTTCGATCCTGAGCTTCTGGCACTGATGCTGCACTTTTGTCACCAAAGCTTTAAATGTGAGATGAGCAGGCGTTCATATGCCAGCCACACGCACACATAAGGAAGAATGATCGAATGCTAGGATGCAGGCGTTGTACATCTGCACAGCCTCCGTCAGCTGCCTCCAAAGTGCCCGCTATTTATCACTGGCTGAGTCCCAGTCAAACAAGTCACCACGGCCTGTGCAGCTGCTCCACTTCCACCTGAACATTAAGTCAAACAGCGCAATAAGTCCTGGTTCTACCATCTATTCCGCAGCCTGCGTGCCATTGGTCCATGCACCATGAAGAAGCCCAAACGAGTCAGGTTTCGAAGTGTCCAAGATCGCAGCCTCTGTGACTCATCCCGTCCCTCACTGCATTCTCCTATTTCACCCATCAGTGTGTGCTTTTATTATCCGTTATTCTGGGCCGCAGGCCACGCGGCAAATCAAGCGGATCACGCTCTCCGAGTCCCCAGTGACCCCGGCACACACCATGCGCCTTGGTCGGCAAATCCTGCGCCCCTGAAGCTGTCAACAATCACGCAAATTGATGTGGAGCACCTGGAGCACCCTTTTCGAAGCTACGATCTCATCGCAACTTGTGACACAACCGCGCACAAGTTTACACACTTGATGTGCTGGTTCCTGGACAGCAGGCGTATGGCAGCACACTCCTTGCCCTTTGTTCCTTTCGTCGGGCGAATCGCATTGGGAGGTGCAGCTTCTCACTTATCCACCTGCTACTCCTTCTTTGTGGAACTCCTTTCAATCCATAGACTTAAAAGGCTTGGCCTCTTCACTAAACCAGCAGCTTGTTCACTTGTTCTCGACTGCTCTGGCTCAAGCTTCTCCTCACCAACAGCTTCTTCTCTCCGGATGCTGGCTCACTTTGAAATCTTCCAAGACCGTTTGCCTCAGTCCACGGGTGGGTGTACACTGGGATGAGACTGGATACGGCCAGTATACAATCCATCCCCGCTGCAACATCACTGGTCCTGGTTCTGTGCATTGGGAGTTAAATGCAGCAGTCAGGCAGGTGCTGCCTGGCTGCTGCCCTGTGTAGATCCATACAGTGAAAAGAGCTTGTGCATCAAAGGAGCAGGGTTGTTGCTAGTAGGGCTGTGGCGTAACACGCGGGGAGAGATAACAATAATGTATGGTAGGATGCGGTGGTGCGTGCTGAGCCGGGTTGTCTTGCTACGTGCTTTATCTTTTCACGCTGCAAAGCCATACCTGCCAACGCTTTGCCTGCCCAAGCTGGCCTCAGTCTCAGTTCGCTTCTGGCAATTTTTTGAGAAAAGGCCTCGTGCATGTTTGCGTACAAGTTCGTTGACATCGGCAGGCAAAGCTTCCCGCCAGAAGGGACAATCCATTTGAAGCTTCAGGAAATGCAACTGGCTGTGAGAGGAGCTGCCCAGCAAAGGAGAGTTTCAGCCTGGCTAGTGAACTTGCAGTGTCTCCCCTTTTGAGGGGCCTCGCCTGCTTCATTAGCTTCATCAATGGAAGCGGTCTGGCCACGATGTTGTATGCAAACATATGCAAGCAGTTTGCGCGCTTCGCGCTAAAGTGACAACTATACGCAGTTATACATGCCTCTGTGTGTGAGTGTGTCGCCTCTGCAGGCCTACGCAATGCCAGGATATGAATGCCCAAGGGAGGTTGACTCAGGAGAAAATGGCGAGAGCAAAAAAACAATATAACCCCAGCCTTCGATGAGCGGCAGGCTACTAGGAAAGCGAGCCTATGCAACATCAAGAGCAGCTCCATTTTGATGATTAAACTCCTTCATAAACAAATGGAACCTTCTCAAGTTATCTTTTGGGCCCACATCAGCCGTGTAGGGCGAGTCGAAGGGCAAAACGAGAGCGATTATAATTAGAATGAACACTGCGCGCCGCATGCTCCATACCTGATTTTGCTCAGCAAACCTTGCACAACGCAAGGACCAAAGCCAGGACTCTATGTTCCAAAATGTCCCAAAGCTTGAACTATGTAGCTATAATCTTTAAAATGAATCTAGAACATTCTGGTCGAATCCTCCCACACTGGGCACCATGCGTCTGCTTGGCAATGGACATGTCTGGTGCCCCCAGGATCGCAGCTCCCAGGGCCCAGCCGTGTGAAGCCAGATCAGTGCTGGAGTGAAGCGCTGCCAAGTACAATGAATCCAAGTCAGCTAGTTTCACATCTCGCCAATTCCTCAAGTGTGCCGCCAATAATGAATTACACAAACCCCAAACAGTTTCCTAGGCAAAAGTTGCTGCTGTTGATGGCAAAAACTGTAGGTTCATGTAATGGTAATGGGGCAATGGGCTGTAGGAGCCCCGGACAAAGCATCGACAAGTGCGGACACCCCGAGCAACATAGAAGGACAATAGGTGGAGGCTGACCTATGGATGAACGAGGAGGCAAGTTCTGTCGGGACCAGTGACGAGCAGGGTGCCAGAATTGGGATGCATCCTGCATCCTCCCGTGGTTTGGTCTTGGTGGATGATAAATATGGGACTCGACAAGCTAAGCAAAGTGAAGAGTACAGTACCAAGGTAGACAGCTGGACTGGAGCATAGACGATGAAATAGTAGAGAAACAAGTCGCAAACACAATCAAAAGGTTCGGAGTATGGGGAGCAGCCGGGCGCAAAGGTAACCGATAGGAAAGGGTACAGCACACTGTACACCAAATGTTTGTTGCTTTGTTGAACCTGAAAATGTTTGGAATTCAACACAAGAGTCCTCCAAAAGAAACGAAAACGTTCAACTATCCCGAAAAAACAAAGAGATGAAAAAACGATAGATGTTATAAAAATGCAGCATGCCCCCCCGCTGTTATAAAGATGCAGCGTATCCCGCACAAGATCGCAGATTTCACCGACCCGCAACCACCAGAAACCACATGAAAAAGCCACCGATTCACCATTCTTTTTTAATGATACGGCGACCACCGAGATCTACACAAGTACACCTTGAGTCAGGCGAGAATGATGTAAGCCACCATCAACAGCACATCTGAGCAACTCTTTCACACAACGCTTGTATCACATCCAGCAGCAATCCGGCGGTTTCCGACAAGGGACCACTAGATCAGTGCCAAGGCCACACAACAGCATCTGCAATCCAATGAATGAAATCCAAGCATCGAGGTCGTTTCAACAGGGTTCACCCAATGAAAAAAAGCGAAGGTTGTGCCAATCTCCAAGCCATCCACCACGGCTACTCGCGAACTCATTGGCATCATCAAGCGCGAAAGTGACCAGCTGGGGCATCTCAGGAGCAAATGATACCTCCAAAACTTGACCGGTCGTGCATCTGCCCTACCCCGTACAGTCTGACCAAGAGAGCTCTTGGACGTCTTGGGTCAGTAAACGCCTTGTCTTGCACAACTGAATATTGAAACGGCGCAGAGCAACTGACTTCGATGCTGCGGCGCCAAACGTGAGGAAACACAACAACTAAAAGGCCTGACCTCACACACCCCGCTATCCTCAAAACGGCTTGCAAGGTTCTTTTAAATGCTGCAGATTCCAAGTGCCTGATACCGGATACCTGAAAGGGCTTCCGTCAAACAACTCCAATGTACAAAATGCAACCGTCTGTCTGTTTGGTGGATCGCCTTCTGTACCTACAGGTCCAGCGCTCACCTCTGGCTATGCGTGGAATCCCAAGCTTTGCAAGTCGGGCCTTCTGTTTCGTAAAGCCCAACAACGCATTCATCCCACGCTGCTCATCTTCATAGGGATGGAGATGAAGCCATGCAAAATACCTAGGCTTGCTGGAAGTTGGTTCTAATTGTAACTCAATAGTTATCAATAAAAGCGCTTTCAGAAACAAGAACTTCTTCAAACTTTGTCCTTTCTGCCTTTGTTGTTTTGCACTTTGCACTTGCTTCATGATTGCTATGCTGTTGACTCCGTGTCCGTTGGCCGTGCAGACTTCACAACCGAATCAGCAGACCCGTCCAAGGTGCTTCGTGTACCATTTCGCAGTCTGAGCAGAAGAGCGGATGTAAAGCAGCCCTCATTTCATCATGTCTCCATGAAGAAGCTTTCGGAGTTGGTGAGTCAACTGACTTTTGGCCACACGACACAGTAAAAATGGTACCAGCATGCAAGTCACCCATGTTGAGGCAGTCTGAATCAAGGTGCTTTGTCATCAGCACGTCTGCCTTCTTGTGATCTGCAATCTCTTCCAGGTAAGCCCGCGCGTCTTGAAACCAGAAGGTGTCAAAATCGAAAGCAAGCCTAAGTCCAAGCCAATGACGGTCCAAAGAGTGCCCACCAATCAGCCAACCATGGACCACTTGTGAATGCAATTCAAGCTAGTCATGGTGTGACAATTAGTGTGATTAATTAGCAGCTGGTCAGGTTCAGGTCAAGCCGCACATCTACCCCCAAGTGCAGCAATAAGTGGATCATGGCGTGGCGCTGCAAAATGGAACCATGCTCATTCTCAAGACCACTCGAGTCTTCTTCCCTGAGTTGGATCTTTCGTTAGAGTTTGTGCATGAGCATGCAGGGGCTATGGAGGGTTCAATACTGAAACTGAAACAAAAAATGCCTGCCAAATGTTGAGGCGCAGGAAAGGATCCCAGCAAGTGACCAGGCCACTGCCAAATCCACCTACCGCCTGGGCCGCGATTGTGCAGGCATCGCGGCAGGATTTGCCCATCGATACCAACACTGTCGCCATCTTGAGCTTGTGCATCCAAGCAATAAAGCGTGGGATCATGCGAGACCATTCATGTCCCCAAACAAAGCTTGTGAGGAGCAGCTTCCTTTTGGCCACCTTCCGTTGACAACTTGGTACTTGCGGCACAGAATCTCGCCACGAGCATCCACGTTGGATACAGTCCGCCCTTGAGATTCCTGAGTGTCCACATTCTACATGCCCTGGATGCAGAGAGGACCTCAGTGCTTGCATGACAGCATCCAATGCATTTCTAAAACCTGGTCTCAATGAGGCTGTAATCCTCCAGTTACCAAGGGCAGCTTGCCACTGCAACCCGTCCATGCGGGAGAGCATCTGCGAATACATGAGGGCCTCCTGGTCTGCGCCGAATGGTAGGATCTCATCCCGTGACAGTCTCAAGTCGCCAAAAGCCCTGAAGTTTTTGAAAACTGGATGAGCACCTGCCCATCTGTAAACGTCAGATTGGAATCCTGGCAGCGCTTGGCCATATTCGGGACCCTTGGACAATATTGAGAGCATCGCCAGGACCTGAAAAATTGGCCATCGGGAACTTGAGATCGTGAAAAAGGGCACGTAACCCAGCATGCTGTCCACTGCAACTGCCCAAACATCCAGCGTGCTGGTTTGTCTTGCAGTAGCTGCAACTGTTTGAACCAAGCAAATAAATAAGAAGCCCAGAGTGCACTCATCTTGTGCAGCATCCCCGATAGCTGAAGGATCTTGAGCAATCTTTTCCAAAGCGGCAATGATAGTGGAGGTATATTCGGAAGAACCTTCCCCAGGATCCAAGCCCAGCATTCCTTGCTCGCTCCACTTTCCTGACACCTCCAATAACTGCTGCCAATCAATTCCTGTAGCACCCTGTTTGCAATCGCCGAAAGGTGAAGTCTGATGAGTTTGGTGAAAAGGCAGTGGCCAGCGTCGGAAGTGCTGCAAAGCTTCATGCACAGGCCAGCGCGAGCCCGCGATAATCAAAATAGGCAATTGTCCCAGCATGATGCTGAGCCTCTCGGCTTGCTTTCTAATCGATTCCAGCTTGTCTTGTTGAGATTCACCAATCTGGCCGTCCCTCATGCTATACATGCCCACCAATGCAATGTACACAGATCCCAAGGGGCACTCTTGCAAGCTGCTGTCGAAATCCTGCTCAAAGGAAGCCAGCAAATCCGCATGTACTCGAAATTGCGGGCCATCAGGTCCTGCAAGAGGTGCAGAAACCCACCAATTTGAAACTACATCGATGGCCTGCCTCCAACCCAATAGCGATGGCCTCCAACCCAATAGCGATGGCCTCCGACCTAATAGCGATGGCCTCCAACCTGATAGCCATGGGATCACCTGATCGCAATGGGATCCAAACTAATCGCGATGGCCTCCGACCTGATGGCGATGGGATCCAACCTGATTGCGATGGGATCCAACCTAATGGCGATGGCCTCCAACCTAATATGGCCTTCCAACCTAATAGCGATGGCCTCCAACACACTCGACTCAACTCCTCCAAAGCCCTCCAAAATCTGCTTGTGCACGTCGTCCCAGGCGAATGGAGTGCGCACTCCAATGCAGTCCCAGTTTTCAAAAAGAGTCAGCGCATACCTAGCCAGTCTTCAAGCGGCCCAGCTCTCACATTCAGAAGATGTGCATTTGGTGCCTTAGACCTTTGAACTACTTTGTCATCAACATCATGGCTGGAAGCATCACAAACGGTACGTGTATATATATATATATCTCTCTCTCTCTCTCTCTCTGTGTACAATGTGTGGCGGTGAATGGGTGAATGGTATGGCTTGCATACGGACCTGGGATCTGCGGCTGCCATCCTGCATAAACAAGAGCTCCAAGCACTTTCATCCGAAGGGCCCAGCTCAACCAACCAGCTGCATAATACAAACAACTCCTAAAGCCTCACATGTTTAAAGCTAAGTCTTGAGCCAAGGAGTTGCATGCATCAGCTGAGATGGAAGCATTTCTGCTATACACGTCCGAAGCCCCGCTGATCTTGGTGCATGGGGGCTTTCTGCACAAACACCACTGGGGACACAACTGCGCGGGCATCAAGTGCCACCTGAGCGGAAGACTAAAGTGCCCGCCTCCTGGGCCTAGACTTTCGAAAACCGGATTGAAAGTTTAAATCATTGTTCCTAGTATATAGCCTCTTGCTCCTAGTAGGGATGCCAGGAGCCCCTAGTAGCGTCCTTGCTCCTAGTAGTAAGGCCAGGAGCCCCTAGTAGCTTCTTGTTATGCCCGCCTCCTGGGCCTAGACTCAAAACTTTCAAACTGCCCGGCTGTCCAACTACTCTCAACTCTCAACTCTCAACTAACCATACCAGCAGGTCCAGGAGCAAGCAAAACCAACCCAGCCTGGTTGCGTAATAGCAGCAGAGTAAAACATACGCTGAGAATACACTTGGCTGTTGGTGCGCTGAGCTTGTGAACGAAGGCCAAAGCACACGCAGGAAGTGAATTTCCGGCACTGTTTGTACATGGTGTCAACTGGGTTTCAGGTGGAGCGTTGTTTGAATGCTATGGCGCCGTAGTGTTGGGCACGTTGCGCTGGCACCAGGCTACGCTCACACTGCCAGGCTACTTGCGAGTACGGTCAGACATTTGTTTGAGGCCACCATTGCGCAACTTTCAACAACCACAAGCACTAGAAGCGACGTGTGAGGAGGCCACACATCACTAATCGAAAACGCATATGTTGCATGCATGAGATCCAAGTGGTCACGGGCGCACTCGGACCCCACATGCCGGCCGCTACATGTCGGGCGACTGCATTGGCAAACCATGTTTGTATACTGCTTATATTTTTAGAAAACATCAAAGAGAACTGATAAGCCAACAGCCAACACAAATGGGAAAGCAAAATCGTTCGAAAGCAAGCAGTCTTGAAACTTATTAGCATGCAGCATGACTGAAAAAGAGTTTAAGGAAAATGTGGCTTCAGTCGAACATATGAATGGCACAGAAGTGTGGGAATCAAGAGTTATAATCTGACTGTTGGACTGTATATATAAACACGACCTCAGCTTATTTTCCCACGCGTTGCAGAATGTTTGTCT
>CAXAMN010011113.1:272704-317778 GCA_963970005.1 Durusdinium trenchii | reverse complement strand
GACAGAAAAAAGCGCAAAAAATTGAACCTTTCGTCCCTTCTTGGCTCTTGCTCCACGTCCCCCTGACCTGGACCCCCCTTGAGGGGGTCCAGGCTCAAGGTTTGGGCTCCTACGATACAAGTTGACGTATGGAATTAAAACCGAATTAGACAGAGACACGTCGGCCAACTGTGCGAGGCCGTCGTTGAGGTACACTCGAGCCGTACGTGCAGCGGCCCACCGGCCTTGCACTAGCAATTTATCGAACGAACCGTGCTGGTTAAACCAGAACGTCGCGCCCCCTCTGCGCAAACTGTACGGTCTGAAGTGCAGGTCATTCAATTTGAGTGCCTCAATGGCTTTGGTAAATAATGCTCTCCACGCATGTGGTTTGAGGGTTAAAAATTTTGAAGGGGAACTAGCCTGCTTCCATCGCCACAGGTCTGGGAGGATCGAACGCTCATGCAGCGTGACACTCTCCGCCGCGCCCTGACGAGCACCTCCCTTGGTCAGTCCCAGTGAAAGGACGGCCGGTCCTTTAGGCCCAGGGATGAAGATATCTTTTGCCCGTAGGCTCAGCAGTTCTCCTGTGCGAGGTAGTCCATAGAAGGCAACCCGTAGGGACAGGCCAAACGCAGGGCAGTCATTAAAAATGGACCATCCGCGCAAGGCATCCAAGACCTGAAGGGTCATAGGTGGGGCTCGGTTGGGGATCTCAACCGTCGTCCATGCTTTTAACAATCGCCAGCTCCCTGGCAATCTCTTCTTCAGCGATGGATCCTGGTCCTGCAGTGCCGCTAGCGTGTTGTTGGCTACAGACCTACCCTCGCCGGAGGCCCAGAGATGCTCGAGGTAGTCACTGACCAATGCGTCCAAGCGAACCTGTTGTTTTGGGAGAGCCAGCCCCTCCCTGCCATCCAGTCGAAGAAGCGGTTGAGACATTCGGTATAGCGTTGCCTTGTACGAGGCTGAACAGTAAGCCCCTTGAGAGAACCTAGTTTGCTTCGAACCTTTTTGCGCTCTTGTTGGCTCTTACCTTCCATCACTTTCGTGGTCTTTTTCCCCATTTCTTTCGAAGGGGTCGGCGCGACGGCCGATCAGCGGGGTTCTGGTGGGTATCCACGTAACCCCAAATGCCAACAAGTCCTCCTGCCAACTGAAGCGCTCCGATTCGACACAACGTTCTCCTCAATCTCCTGCTGGATGACCTTCCTCGAGACAAGGCATGCAACACGACCAATGAATCAACCAAGTGCAAGAAGCGACACTCCTGCTCCTCAAGCTCCTTCAACCGCCAGACAATGGCCGTCTTAACGGCCCGCAACTCCAAGGCGTTGATGTGCTCAACATCTCCTGTCCAGCGCCATCCTGCAACATCCTTCCATCTCCAGAGTCTGCTGGGGATGGACGCTCGCAATCGGTGATATCGTGCTGGGAGATCAGACCCCAGTTGCAGCAGGATGTCCTCTCCCTTAACTGAGACTTGCCCCATCAACCGCGCCACCAGGCCTTGCTGCACACTACCTGACTTTGTGGTCTGCCTCAAGGGTGGCCTCATGAGGAGGCTAGACAAGAAGTGTTCGCGCCCGGGGGTCAAGCGCTCCACCAGGCTGGCAAGGCTCAACTTTGGCAACAAACCCAATGTCCTGAACAAGCAGTACAGTAGATAGGCGACCACTGGAATGGACCAACTATTCCCCAGAAGAGTCAGATGACAGTCGTTGTGTGCCGTGCTTCCTTCCAAGCTCTTGACGAGACACCGCCGGGTGTAATCGAGTGGGAACCCCAAGATCACTTCCCTCTCCTTGACCGAAGGAACACGCAACGAACCTTGCCGGTTGGTGACGCAATTCTCTGCCCGATACTGGTATGGTGGAAACCGATGAAGGTCTGCCTTCCACCTGGACACCGCCTCTGGGGGACAGAGGGCTAAACCTGCAGGTCGACGCCCGGGAATTGCTGATGGTCGCGCTGTGGTGAATGTAGGAAAGGGAGCGTTGGGACGGACTCTTTGCCAACCACTTTCCAGGAAGTCACGCTCGTCGATGGCCACCTCCAGCTCCACCTTGCCTTTGATTGGGAGGTCACCTTCCCTCCCTTCGACGACCTTGGCACCTTCAAGATTCAGGGGATCCCAACTACACCAATGCAGACGCGGCCGACGTGCCAAAGTCAGTCCTCCAGCATCGACGCTCCAAGGCAGGGTGTCATACGCTCCTGACATAGTCCGGCAATCGTTAGCGTCCATTGATGCCACATTTTCAATAAGCTTGTGCACTGGGCACCACTTGAAATGCTCCCTAAGTAAGGACTCTATCCTGGGGACATGCTGGAACAAGCAGGATCGTTCATCTCTCAACGCGCCCTTGCGGTCTGAGTTCAACCCGGACACACCCTGACAGGGCGGTCCGGCGCCCAACAGTACAAGCCCGACATTCGCAAAACGCAACCTCCAGCCAAGGACAACTTCATTGGTCACGCTGGCAACGTCACCCACGCAAACCACCTCAGGGAAGAAGGACTCTACCACACGATTGGCCTCCGGGGATATCTCCACAGAGACATACCCCCCAACAGGCACGCGCAGAGCGTCCAAGGCAACACGAAGGGCGCCTATCCCGTCGAAGAGCGACACCACCAACACCTGGTCCATCTCGTCAGGTTCCACGACATCTCCGCGACATTCAGCCTGGCACGCTGCAACTCCGAAGGGACTAAGCTCTCTGCTCACGCAAAGCCCCCCTCCTGTGGTGGAGGCATCGCTGGCTGTCACAAGCTCAGAAGTGGTCAACCGAAAATCCATATAGGCCAAAGGACTCAGTGCAACAAAACGGACCAATTCCAGCATAACTTCCTGCGGCAGAGACCTGCGGGCAAACGGCCCCTTTGCGCCTAAGTCGATGACCTGCTTCCACACGGCGTTCAACCCGGATAACAACGGTCTGCGGAACATTGCAATGTAGACAAAACCTCCTCCGACCACTTGGAGCTCACGCTGCGAAGCCTTGCCGTTCACGCAGATTTCAAGAGCTAGCCGGACATACTTCGCCACCTTCTCTAACTTTGGCGATGCCCGGCCAGCCTCACCATCTACCCAAGCTCCCTGAACTTCGGCCTGAACCTCCTGTGTGACTGCCTTCTTTGGATGTCGAGGGAGGCCTAGCTGTTGATATGTCTCACGCACTGCCAACGTCCACGCTGACGGCTTTCCCGCTAAACTCTCGGCTAGTGTCTTATCCACCTTGTTCAGCTCGTCATAGTTGTCGAGATAGACCCGATACTGATGAGCCGAGGAACTCTGGTGGCGGCCCCGTCGGATTTCTTGCTGCTTCCCGGCTAACTTTCTTTCGCCTCCTAGGGCCTGTTGGATGACTCGCCTATGGACATGTTGCGCAATTGCCACGGAGTTGATGAATCCCATAGGCAAGACCCTGCTGACAAGGTGCCAGCCCTTGCCTGTGCAGCCTTCTGGGAGGCATTCTTCAGGGGCCTCCCTTCCAAACCCCATGAACCGGTGCCACTCAGGGGGCGTCCGGAACAAGTAAAAGAAACAACGTATGTCCTCTGACGATGTCAAGAGCAGTTCACCATCCGCCAAGACGGTTCCAGACATTCCTGTGACCGTAGGTAGAGTTGAAGTATCCCCCACCAAATTTCGGCACAAGCCATTGGTTGGCACCAGGTTCATAATTAACCTGCATACCTCAAATTCTTCACCTCCTTTATCCACGGCCTTCTCGCCCTTCTCTACTGCAAACAGACCGTTCAGTAATGGACGCCCCTTAACATGATAAAGCTCCTCCCTTCTCATGAGGCCACAAACCCCCCGATCGACAAGTCCCAGGCACACCTCCGCCCAGTGCTCTTGGTTGACCATCGTGGCCGGCGTCTTTCCGAGGTTCTGATCCTGGGGCGGAAGAAGGAATTGCTCGAACTCTGCAACATATGATCTGGTGCCTCCTTCACAGAAGCTC
Source organism: Durusdinium trenchii (assembly GCA_963970005.1). Classification (NCBI taxonomy): domain Eukaryota; class Dinophyceae; order Suessiales; family Symbiodiniaceae; genus Durusdinium; species Durusdinium trenchii. The sequence goes on along the minus strand of CAXAMN010011113.1, from coordinate 313,825 downwards.
AACAAATCCAATGATCCTACCCCCTCAGGGAAAGCTGCAGCAATCATCTTCCACTGGAACGACCTGGCCACCCGAACCTCTTCACCTGAATAGTCAATGCCTTTCGTGGTGAAAAACTGTCCAAACGTAAGTGTGGGGAGGACCACACGGGGCAAGCCACTGGTCTTAAGCACACCCTTCAACCTTTCCAGGATCCTCCTCTGGACCTTTGACACCTTCTTAACTCCCTGAGACTCAACCCCATACAAACTGTTCAACCCTCTGATGAGCCCTTCTAGCAATGGATCATCTTCTTCGCACCATCCCAATCTCCCTGGAAGTGGGAGAGGGAAGACCCCCTCCGTGGACTGCCCGCAACGCGTGGTCTTTGTCAACACATCCAGAGATTGTGATAGTGCAGGACTCATATCCTCCCACAAGCTTTCCTTTTTTGCACAAGCGCTTTTCAAAGCCATCTGCCAAGTTTCATGGCCTCCATGCTCTGTCAAAAAATGCTCCTCACGGCACGGTTTCAAATCCAGTCGTGAAGAGGGTCTCCATGCAGGTTGGGAGAAGTCTCTCTTCTCCCCTGTGCCACCATGAAGTTCTTCCCCAACAAAGAGACGGCGTTGTCCACGGCCCAAGCCTGCAGATTGCTTATTCCCTCTCTCTGTCTGGGAGGGACCTCCATCCTCCCTTCCCCAGCCCGGCACATCCAGTGGCCGTTTCGGCCTTTTAGACACACCTCCGGGGTTATACACACTGCTCATACCAGCCGCCTCCTGTGCTTCTTTCTGACACTCGTTCAGCATTGCATCTATTGCCCTTTCAACCTCTTTCTCTTCGTCCTCTGACCTCCTCACCACTTGTTGGCTCCTCTCTGACACTTCTCCTTTCTTCTTCTGTCCTCTGCATCCCTCTGTCTTACTGCCCGTCCCTCGTACCTCATCGTCCCTCCTTACTGTTCGTCTTTCTGCTTTCTTCCCCATTTTCCTTTCTCTTTTCCCTTTCCTTTCTCTCCTCCTTTCTGCTTGTACGAGGGCTCTGAGGTAGGGACGGCTTTTCCTCGACCTTTGGGATGCACTTCACCTTCTCCACGCGAGCTTAAGCCATGCGGCCTATTGCCAATTGAACGGTTGCGGAACTCATCGCGCGCTGTCTTCGCAGCCTCAACTTGTTCAGCGGGCTCTGAGATTCTGACCTGTTCCGAATTGACTAACTCCAGCTGCCTTGATACAGAATAATGACCACCACGCAAGGTCGCCTCAAGCGACTTTGCCCTTTGGACGAGAGTGTCCATCGCAGTGGCCACCTTCCCTCGGATCAATAGGTCGGTGACCTGAGCTACGGTGAGTAACTCCTGCAGCATCACCGGACTTGCAAGGGGTTGCAAGTATTGGTGCGTGTACATGGAGAACAACGGGCTCAGGTGCTCCTTTGAGAGGCTGTGGAGTTCACCCCTTGACGATAGTAGGTGCTCCCGAACGTTGTCGAGAGCTTGGGCCGTCAGCGCACCAGGGCATTTCTCACTCAACCTACGGAGACGTCTCGTCTCTTCGAAGAGTGGTCCTTCCTCCTCTGACCCCCCGTCGCCTTCTGACGTCGTGGATGAAGAGGACCCTGAATCGCTGGAGTCTGACCGCTTTCGCTTCTTGTCCTTTTTCTTTCCGACCCTCCGGGCCTTCTTCATCAGCCTCTTTCGCCTGGGCACGTTGGGGTCCAAGCAGGTATGGCTAAAAAGCGCCCGGGCCGTCTTCTGACCTCTCTCCAACTCCTCGGTCTCCTCCTTCTTCTCCAGCATCTCATCGAAGGCCTTCTCCGCTGCTCTCTCTTTCTTCCTCCGCTTTCTCTTATCCTTCTTCTTCACCTCTCCTGCTGCGGGCTCACCTGCGACTTCTTTCTCCTCAGGCTTGGGAGGCTTTTCGCCTCCCCTCCCTTTGCCACGCTCCACGGCTAGCTCTCTCAAACCTGCCAACTCATCCACTTCTGCGTCACCTCCAGCTCTAGCCGGCACCAAGTTAGTGTGCCAGGGTTTTGGCGCCACACTGCAATCCCAATAACCTCTGCTGTGCATGTAGGTGTCGCCGGTTGTCAACTGGGGGGCATCCCGACGAGCAGATGTGGACCTTGATCAACCGCGATCCTCCTCCTCCGAATCGCTCTAGAACACGATCCGACATAGTACCGGTCAACTCGAATTCAACCTCCTCCTCTGCGGGCATCAACCTTCGAATGCGCCCACAGACCTTGGCGTGTCCTCCATAATATGAGGTCTCTCCCAACTCCACAATGTCCAAGCTCTTCATCCTCTCTAGTGTCAAAGATGCCAACGTATTGTACTCTTCAGTCAAAGGCTTCTCTTCCTCACGGTCTTCCTCAGCTGTTGACCTGGCCGGCCTCCTCAAACCCCTCACCCTGCCTACAGCTGCTGCGGGTCTCCTCATCTTGGGAGCCATTGCTCCCTTTTACCAACGGTCTCTGTACTGCCTCCTCTCGTAAAGCTCCTGCTTCGCTCTTTTTGTAACACCTTTGTTGGTGCTCTCTGTCCACCTTGGGTGATGAGAGTAGGGCACACGGCCTTGCCAGCCCTTACCCTGCGGAACTCCTCGTCCTTGTCCAGGCGCAACTGGGGGCCCCTTTGGGGGAGGATGATCCGGCGTCCGTGGAGACCTAGCCTCACGCCGACTGGGTCGAGGTCGCAAATAGCTCTCCCTCTGGATGCCACTGCTGGGCTTTGCTCTCTTCTCCTCTTCTTCCTTCTCCGGCTTATGGGAGGTGTGGTCCTCCCTTTTCTTCCTCCTCACAACTGATCCGCTAACTGACCTTGAATTGCTGTCTCTCTTCTTAGCCTTCCTCTTCTCTTTCTCCTTTTGATGCTTGGGAGTCCTGGAACGCTCCCTTTTTGTCCTCTCCTCCTCTCTTCTCTTGGGCAATACCTTTTTCTCCTCACTCTGCTGAACTGTCCTTGTTACCTCTTCCTTCTTCTCGCTTTCTTCCGGCTTCTTAGATTCCTCTGTCTGCTCTTTCTCCTTGGCTTCCTTCTTAGGGCTCTGAGACTTTCGCCTTCTTTCACCTGAATGAAGTCTGGGAGAAGCCTCTCCCTTAGTAGTGCCACCTCTAGCGCTCTCACCTCGGCCACGCTCCTCAGTCGCCTTGCTCGCCTTCTCGACTGCCTTCGGGCTGGGAGACCTATCTCCCTTCTTCGGACTGTCGTCCTCTGGCACCAACCTTGAGATGGAGTAAAAGGCTGAATCCAAGACCTTGGTCACCTTCGCCTCCGCCTCGTAAGTGGCTGGGATTCGAGGGTTGGCAATCGATGCGAGCAGTCGATCCGCCGAGGTGCAAACGGGGCACCTTTCCGCAAGGAGTGGCCACTTGGCACACCTCTTGCAGATGGGCATTCCCTGTCGAGCCCAAAGCTACGTGGGATATGACACTGATTCGTGTTTAGCTATGTGGACATGTAACCATGTGTTGGACCAAAAGTGCGCACATCGTTCCAGAGAAAAAAGTACACATCAAATATCTGCACAACGAACGACAACATAAACAAACATTATAAGTTACACGTTCCAACTACATAATTTCCACCTTAAAGGTGGAGAGAAACCTGCAAGGTAGTGGTGTAACAAGCTTTGTTCATCACCCCAAAAAATCCTAAATCATAATAAGTGCAAGTGGCAACATCTCATCAATCAAACTCTGGCTCCACCAATTGACAACAAACATGTCAAGTGGGAGTTTGATTTGCGGTGTTTGAATACGTGTATCACAAGCAAGGGAGCAGCAAGGTTCAACTTCAACAAAGGAATGTTCAATCCCACACACAACTTGGACGTCCATGATGGCTGGTTGCATTACACGAGAAGTCCCTGGTGTACCAGTCCATAGTGTTGAAAATGATGTTCATTGTCCAATCAAATCACGTCACCTTGTGATAAAGTATAGTTCAAAAATCTATGGCGCACACCAAGCATCAAGAAGAGTCTTGAAACCCATAGGGATTTGATGAACACTCACATTGAGTTCCATGTGACAATCGACATTGTCAGAACACCGGTGTTTTCAGAACTTATTTAATATTTGGAAACAAATTGTTCATCACAAACGTGATCTCCACAGAAGGAAGTCACTATATTGACTATATACAACTTGTATATAGTATCTAGGGCCCACTGCAAAGGATTGATTGCTGAACTGTGGAACTTGCAAATTGTTTACGTTTAGGAATGACTTTGCTGAACTTGAAAATGTGCTTTCAAGTTCGGGTTTCCATCGTAGCACTTTAGTACAAATACTCATACCTGAAAAAAAAAACTGAATGTTCAAATAAAGCCAGTGCATACTTGCAGTTAGGACAACAGTGTACCTGTCAATGAGTGACCATCAAAGAATTCAAAATATATATATATAATATAATACATATATATATATATTCGTTGTCCATGTTTCCCAAGGCTGTTGCACAGATTCTGTGTCTGAGGTGATGACAGGTCATAATTGGTAGTGTTTGGTGACATCTGTTAGCACAATGTAGGCTATGTTGAGTTTCAATGTGACCGTATGGTGGATGAGCCACTGTGTGGCAGACATATTTCTGCATGCGTGACATCCAAGTGGTCACTGGCGCACCCGGACCCCACATGCCCAGGTCCAGACAACGAAATTCAGTGCAACGACAAATGCATAAAAATGTGCACACAGATTAGAGAGACAGATATTTATATATATGTAATTATGTTTGTGTTTGTTTATGTGTGTGTAATAACTAATCATTGTCGCCATTCAAATCTTCAAATGCACTCACCCAAACAAATTTCAAGATTCCCTTGTCAGTCTGAACCCTCCTTGCAGTTCGTCATGTTGCTAACTTGGTCGCTGCAGTCAGTGTCCAAAGCCCCGGACGGCGGTGAAGAAGCTTCTTGAACCAAATTGCAGGCAAAGCTGGCATCCGAGATATGGTCTAAGTGCCAGCAAGTAAAGATAAGCGCATGTCATTTCTTGATGATGTGTTTCTCACTAAAGGCTTTGCCATGGCCCTGGCTTTGTCCATCCCAAACTGTCCATGGTCCTCTCGACAGGATTGGATGCCCAAGGTCCTGCTATGTGGTCCCATATTCAAGCAGCACAAAACCACATCTTTGCAAACGCCTCCGCTAAGTGTCAGCGTTCTTTGGATATGCTTTGAGAGATGCTGAGGACACTGCCAACACCTGCTAATCAAAATGTGCTAAAACAAGCCAGTTGAGACTCCGCGCGCAAAAGCCCAAGCTCCACCGTCCGCATCATCCAAGACAGCCCACTCCAGTCTGTCTGGACACCTGTCGTTCGGGGAGACGGATTCCAACTCTGTTCTTTTGCTTTCTGCTATTTGCGCGCGTTCTCTCTCTCTCTCTCTCTCTCTCTAGTCTGACTGCAACACCGTCCGACACTCCGACAGCTTTGGATTGTCTCTCCTATTGTCTAAGGTTGCCGCCATCGGAGCACACATCGCCCAAGACGATATGCAGGCCGATTCTCGCACAGAAACGGCCTAGGAACATATTGGTCAACCAAGAGAGCTTGATAACAATCCAATTTTTTTGGCCAGCGCCGGCTAGGGTCAGGGCTCAAGTCGGTAGACCCCTTAGATCTCTTCACATCATCACAAGCATGTGCGCCCAAATCAACCAAGACCAGCACCACAAATTGCAGTTCTTCTGACAGTTGCCGGATCCTGACAGCGTAGGTCTGTCGAATTTGTGGGTGCCTGATGGACATGCGCACCTGCTGTGGTAGTGACTCAGGGGGAAGTACAGCACGGCAGCTCATGCACGACTTGCAGGAGAGGGTCACCTCTATCCTGCATGGTTCAGGGAGTTGCCTGTACTGGCGATCATGGTGCATTCTCAGGCACCGGCGGCCATGAACTGGCCATTTTCGAGGGATCATCACAAAAGCAAAGACCCTGCCGAAGTAAGACGACATCAAAGAGCTGGCCAGCCTCAAGACTCCATGCCAAAGGCCCAAATATCTCTGAACTGAAATCTCTTGACTTTGCCAGGGATTTCATGGGCTGGCCTCGCACTGACCATTGTACAGCTGCGGGGCAAAGTCCTCAGCTTTGCATGTGTATATTGTGTTCGTCTTGGCGTGCATTGTGTTCGTCCTTCGTGTTGTCCAATGCAATGAAGCGATGCTCCAGGAACATTGGAAGCTGCCATGGAAGGGCTTGGGGCCTTAGTCAGCATTGCCAATCTCACAAATACCAAGTTCACCATGGGCCATGCTGCATTACGGTGCACTTGCACCCACGATTCCAAAGAGGCAAGGACTGCCAGAACGGCATAATGGCATTCCGCACGTCTCCGCCATACACTCGAATCTGCATGTGCACAGATTGAAAACCCAGGTACGGTAGAGCTCACACCAACGCAATGCCAGCCTTCGTCCTGTAGTCTGACCACCCGCCAGTGGAAGCTGCAAACGCATGAGCCAGCATGACCTGAGATTCTGAGATTGGCTCCCAAATTGCCAACACTTGTGGGGAAAACGGGAAGCACAACTTGGAGGCATCTCAAGACAAGCAATTGACCCGTGACTCTTTAGCACCAGGCGCGAGCAAATTCCAGCATATTCCGTTGGCAAAAGATTCCCAGAAAGAAGCAACGTCATAGGGCAGCCAAGAAGGCAGGAGTAAACAGGAGTAAGCTGGCATGGTGCTACCTTCTTACAACTTCTAATTGCGTTTTCAGTTTCTCTCTGTGCCACAATTCTGTTAATTGCACAGGCCCCGACCCGATCACAAGAACGTTCTAAAAAAGAATGAAACTGTCGGGCCAAGCTAGGACTCGAGCACTTGTTGGCACGTAACGGGCCTGCAGGCCAAACAATGGATCTCCGGAAAGCACGCCTGCAGCCTACACCTGAACTCATCTGCGCCTGAGCTTCCTGGATTGTATCATCCGCACAGCCATCTGCAGCTGACAAGATCTTCAGCGGGCTTTTGCGGTTCAGGTCGCGACCTTTCAAACTTGCAGCGCAGCTCTAGGCCACTGCAGGTGTCATTTTTTTGAAAGAGGGCACCATACAGGCTGGGCGTCAGACTTTTCACTACATCAAAAATGTACCGAGCAGTGGAGGTGATGATTTCAGAGCAAGTGCCCAGAATTTCATTGCTGTCCTGGCCAAGTGGGCGCTGCCGGAAAGCATGCTGGGCGTTCAGAGACGGCGGGGCCTTGCAGCTCCTCCATCCAGGAAGCTCTCGTTCGCCACGGCCACACACGGAGCCTGCATTGGGACAGCAGGACGAACGTCCAGAAAGGCTTCAGACTGAGGCAAAGACCAAGCGCATATGGTGTCGGGCACACAGCACGCGGCATCCTCAAATGCATCCACGGTGCGAAATCTCATACAAGCTTGCCACTTCGTGTGAAGCATCGAAGATTTCAAGTGGCGTTGAAAAAGCTAAGAACCGTTGTCTGCCGAGGAGCTGATGCAAGTCAGGCATTCCACTTGCAGAAAGTGCTGGAGTGTACTGAACTTGCTGTTGCTCCTGGTCACCATCTCTGAACTTTTGACAACTTGTGCTCAAAAAGTGGAGGGGTGCTTTTGAGCTGGAAGTGACAAGGTTTCAAGCTGTTCAAGTCTGCAAGATGTAATACAAGATCACAGCAAACGATCAGGCGGGTGATAAAATAAATGAAACCGTGAGCGAAAGAAACGTCCTGATGACCAAGCTGCTGAGCCCAACATCCCTGGGCGCAAGGTATGTGAAGTGTATGGCGTGTGGGTTTAACATGTTTAAACACGGTTTAACCTGGCTCAACACTCCAAAGATCGTGAACTTGCTGTGTGGGACGTGACGTGTCGCGAGACCCTTCGCGATGCTTCCTGATGGCCCATGGTAGCATCTTGGACGGCAAAATGTTGGCCATCTAGTTCATACTGCTGCATCCTGGCGGCACATGTTTCAGATGCTGTCCAGCTTGTTTCACCTGCATTTGATATGTTTATCTGGCAACGCACTCACGCGGAAGTTGGTGGATGCTCCTGTGATCAATCGGCTGCCCGGGCATCTGTGTTGCACAACTTGCCTGTGATTGCCGGGTTGCCTTCTGCTTACACCAACAACAGTTGCACCCAACTCATAGCTTTCCAGAATATGCAGAATCAAAGTTTTTGGTCATGGAAAGCACTAAGCACATGCAGGCCACGCTCCGAACTTGTGACTGGAAATGACACGAAATAACTACTACAGTAACAACAATGAGGCGTGCTGACCTCCTGGGCACAAGCATTCCCAAAAAGCTGCAGTCGCAATATTTAAGAAGTAGCAAGCGCACAGGGAGCCCCACAAATCCCAATGAACAAGAGGATTTACAAGAGCGGCGTCGAAGAGGGAAGACAAGGTGGAAACGTGAGCGTACCATCAAGATTCGAACGCAAAAAGTGAGGGAGGGGCAGATTCGTTCAACAGCTCAACAAGAGGTAAGACAGCTTCGGAGTCACTTGCGCAATTCCAAGTCTTTGCGCACATCTCTCGTACGCCGGCACTGCTGATGGGCCTGTCGCTTTTGGCAGCCTTGGGCCGACCTCAGGTTTGAGTCTGAGGCCGGAGAGAGAAAAAAATAAACATATATATATATAAGTATATATATATAACTATATATACCTCACAGGCTGCATACTGTCCCCACTGTCAACTGCAAACTGGGCCAGTTGCAGTCCCTGGTTTGAGCCGCGGTTCCAGTGCTCACGACTCCCCCGCTCCTGACCAGCTACCAGTATGGGTTGACAAGCCGAAATCATTGGTCAGCCTTGCCTGCCGGGCATCTCGGTGCATGCCCACGCTGCTTCTGCCAAGGTTTGGGCCTGGTGGACCACCACAGGCCTCGAAAGAAGCAGGTGAGCCAATAAACAGCCAAAACAGCAAAACTCTCAAGTTTAAGATCCCAATGCATCAAGAGTGCACTCCGAGATCGTGCTTTGGTGCATCGACTTCCACAGCTGCCCTCGCAGCGCAACTCCTATCAAAAAACAGCACGTGCAACCGACAGATTGCAAAAAAGACAGCACTGGGATACACACGACATTGACTGACGCTTCGTGTTTCTTCTGGCAGTGTTTGTCTCTTTGGAGGACTGACGCGCCGGACTTTGATAGCACAACTGCTGTCGGCATCTGATCTTAAAACATTTGAAAAGCCCGAGCATTCATAAAGCATTCACCCACAAATACCGTCAGTCCTGCTGGCTTGTGCGGCTGACCTTTTCCCCCTTGAGCTGATTTTGGCACCTGAAAAGGCTGCCTGCCACTTATTCCCAAACGAACCACGGTATCTGAAAGTGCAAGCAGGAGGCAGCTCTTGGTTGATCTGCCGCCGAAGCTCTTGATGTTCCAGCTCAAGCGCCTCTCAAGTCACGGTCCACAAGCACAGGAGCCATTGTAGACTAGTCTCAAGGCGGTAGACTCACTCCCCTGCTTTGGGGCCTTCAAACGCGTAGCTGCTGACTGTTGAAAAGTCTTCTGATCAGCGTACATCTTCGCTCCTCGCATGAGCCGGCTTTAATTGCACTGATTGCACACAAGAATTGGAACTTGCAAGTTGCTGCCTTCCCGATAGGTACTACACATTCGGCCGTTGCCAAAGCCTCACTTTGCACAGCTCCCACTAAAGCCAGCACACATTCCTTACACTCGCTTGCATTTCTGTGCTGACTTGGTGGCCAGCTACCGGCCCTACATTTGCAACTCGGCGGCCACTGCGATCGGATCTCGCCTTAGCTTTGATGACATCCAGCATTCATCTTTTGGAGCGCAACTGAGATTGGCTCGTTGCGGATAGTGCGTCGCCCAGGCATCAACATCTTTGGTCCCTAGCCTCCCCGAACTCAGCAAATGCCAAAACGACTTGCGACTCACAAGAGTTGCACTCTCTAATCATCTCGATTGCTTGCCAGCCTTGGGTCCCACGAACTTTCCACATCAACCGCCTGCAAAGTTCATCTACGGTACCAAACTCTGGATCATCCAGGGTGGTAACATCACCTGTGATAGCTGTCTGCAGTACGGGGCACTGCTGGACAGTGCAGTTGCGCCACGCAACGTTCAAGCACAGCCTGGCCTCCCACCGCAAAGGTGTCACAGACTGTTGGGGGTGCCTGGGATGTACCAGTTGTGACGAGATGATTCATGAGACAAAAAAGACTATGCTTATAGTTGTACATGCACAGCGATGTTTACAAATTTAAAGCAAGAGAGATATAGAGGGAGAGAGGTGTGAGCTCTAGCCTCTGAACATGTGGAAACTGAAAACCCAACCTTCTCTGTGACCTCACGACTGCTCAGTCGCAGGCATGGGCACCTCCGGGACGCGTCTGACTTGTGGGACCCAGGCCTCGCGACCAGGTGTTTCATTGCAATTCAATCTTTACATTTCTCCCACGGCCTCAGGCCGGTCAGTCCAGTACATGTTTTGCTGCCCATTGCACACCTCAAAGCTCCGTTGGCAATGAAACACTGGAAATGCTGCACACAAAAGGGTGGTAATGTCGGCCTCTGTCATTTGCGGTGGCCGCCACCCGGTGCAGGGAGGCTGCAACATCACTGAGTTTATTCTCTACACAACAGTTGGTGACTTTCTGTAACTTTTGTGTTTGAACATGTTCTTGCACCAAATTCCTGCCCGGGATTGCCATAAATAGTTGTAGTTGCTGGGGAATAACACGCAAATGGTTTTCACTTGTTGACGTGAAAACGACCGTTGAACATATGACAATAGGCAATGCTCTACTCTATAAGAATACACCCGTAATGTGCCAGTATTGAGTTGGGACTCTGGACATGCAGAATTGCAGATGCACAAAAACACATCCAATCAGGTACAACAGAGTATATAATATATACATACAGAATGTTCTTTCACAAATGCTTTCCGCTACAAGTGGCAATGCACCCTTAGCCACTCAGTTTTCTGGCTCTTGCTCAACGCTTCGAAATGCAAGACATTGGTTACCCTTCGCGTCCTCAAGTGAGACGTTCACTACAAGAATCTCGCAACAATTCACAGCGGTATACCAAAACCCTTGCCTGCAAGTCTCCAACACAAATGTGTCTTCTGACTCCTGACCTTTCTAGCATGCTCATGATTCATGATTCATGATCCCTCAACACCTGCAAGCAACTGTCCCGGTCCAACCGTCTCACATCTCATCTTCAGTTTACCATGGGAAGTTGTCCAGCAGGGTTTGGAAATGGATCTCCACATAATCGCCAGGGTTTGCGAGCACGGTCTCGCTCAATGACTCGGTCAAGATTTGGAGCTGCACTAGTTGCACTGGCTCCATTCCGCCCAACTGGTCTGCACCCAAGCTCTTGGCAACGAGATTCAACCATGCGAGATGTCACTGAGGCGACTGCCGCAGCAGCGGCAACTGCCTTCAGGACTGCCTCTGCATTGGTGGCGCTAGCTGAATCTGGAGTCGGTTTTGCATGTGACTGCGACCTCTTCTGGAAACTGCGCCAGAAAGGAGCCCCACTTGCAGCTCCATTTTCATGCGCAAATTCGGCTGCCTCAACCGTTTCCTCCATCTCATCTCCCTCCTCTTCATGCTCATGTTCATGCTCTTCATGTTCATGATCATCATGTTCATGTTCTTCATGATCCTCATGCTCATGGTGCTGCTCATCATGGCCATGATCTCCATGGTCTGCGGGGTCTGCGTGGCTTCCATGATCAGCATGGTCTCCATGGCTGTCTTGCGCATGGCCGTGGTGTATATCCACTGCCTCGCCCCCACTGTGTGGTAGGAGGTGTGATGCAGCTGCTGTTGCAGTCATGAGGGCAGCCTTGGCAGCAGCAGCACCTTTCCAGGCACCCACCAAGGGTGTGATGAATGCCGTCACCATTTGTCCGGGGAAATCCCTACGCCCCAAAGCTGTACAGCATGAAGCCTTGCAGCTGCGGGAAAAACATTGAACTCAGAAGTCACAGGTGAATGAAAACTGCCCATCGCCGTTGACATGCAAGATTCTGAGGGAACAAGGGAGGTGGCGGTGAGCACTGCACGCAATGCGTTCCCATTTCGCTGCACAATTGGCCATACCAAACCCCAAAAGCACACCCCAACACTGACAGCGCAAGGATCACCAGCGGAGATGGGAACTTGTCCAGTGGAATTTGCTTGCAAAGCACGCCATAGGCAACGGTAGGCAACGGGAAAAATACCTGGGAGCGTTGGAGTGGCAGAGTATCAAGTGCCAACTGGGGACAGCCACTCCCTGCCTGGCACGACGCTACACCAAATCACAACAAGCCAAAGCTGGTTTCCGGAATGCCCTGTCGATACACGGTAATCGTAATCGTAAAGGCAATCGCAATCGTAGTAGTAGTAGTAGTAGTAGTAGGAGTAGTAATAGTAGTAATCGTCGTCGTCGTAGTCGTGGTGGTGGTGGTGGTAGCAGTAGCAGTAGCAGTAGCAGTAGTAGTAGCAGTAGCAGTAGTAGTAGCAGTAGTAGTAGTACTAGTACTAGTAGTAGTGGTAATAGATCACTACCCTTTCCTGAGGGGGGACGTCGAAAATTGTAAGTTACATTTTCCCATCGGGAGGGCCTCTAAAAATGTAATTACATTAACTTTGAGGTGGCCTCAAAAAGGGTAACTTACATTTTTGAGGCCTCATGGGTGATTTCCCGGGGAATGACCTCAAAAATGTAAGTCACACTCATTTCCGTTAGGCCACCAAGATGGGTGAAGCAGTAGGGGTTCCAAAGCGATAACATAACGATAACAAAAGTATGCGAAAAAGTCCTCGGGAAGACCATGTCCCACACGTACAAATTCCAAATTTTAAGAAATGCTCTCAAAACTCTTCAAACATCAAGGGAAGACAGGAACTGAAGGAATATGACCAGGAAACTATCTAAAAATTAGAAATTGACTGGCTACTTTTCTACTTTTTCTCCTCTCCCCCTGTCTCTGTGTCTATTCCTTAACGAGGGAACGGTGCCCCGGAGCGGTTTCTGTCAGAGTTGGCCTTTCGGCTGTTGAACTTTGGAGGCTGTTTCTGTTTGATCCCCTGGTCTCTTGCCCCCTGCTTGTGCTTCGTGGCGTCGGACGTGTGTGATTTTCAGTATGCTAAAATGTAAGCAACTCAGGGGGACACCCCAGTTCCTTGTAAATTCTGAGGAGTTGGGCACGTAGCATTAATGCAAGTTACAATTTGTGAGGTCAAACTTTCTCACATAACCCATCCATTCCCTGTAAAATCTGAGGGTTTGGATGCGTGGACTAATTGTAAGTTACAATTTTTGACGTCTGCAAAACTCACCTTTTCGTGATTCCAAAAGTTGACTTGCAGATCTCATACTTGCCACAGTCTCACATATCCCCCACACATCCCTTCGATCTGCCAACGCACCCTGGGGGGGGAGTAAAAAATGTAAATTCAGGCCTCCCAGGTCGCAAGTTACATTTTCCAGACCCCCTCCCCCCCTTCTATCTGCCGACCCCCCTGGGGGTGTTGTAAAATGTAAGTCCGCCCGCACCGAAGGTGCCGAGGCGTTTTTATAAGGCACGCGGTATACGTAAGCTAGCCTGGGCAAGCCAATAGCTTTAGCTAGGGGGGGTGCATTTTCGCTCTAGAATACTGTGTTTTTCACGTTTTTGGAACCGGCTTAAAATGCTGGAAGATGAATTCGTGCTATTTTGAAGCCCTTGGTGATGCAAGAAATGCAATTTTCTTCCTTTGCATGATTTGAATTGACGCAAGAAATGCCATTTTCTTCCTTTGCATGATTTGAATCATCTGCGCCGTAAAATGTAATTGGATTGAGGCCGGATATTTGGCTGAACAGGCTCCCCTAACGTGGCTCAACATAGCTTCCATATTGCCTAACATAGCCCTAGAAGTCACTATCTAACGGACGTGTCTGCGAGATAGGGACTTGAACGCAAAACATGGCCCAACGAGGGCTCAAAAGGGACTGGAATAAAGTAAAGAGATTGCCTAACATAGCCCTAGAAGTCACTATCTAAAGGACGTGTTTGAATCATCTGCGCGGTAAAGTGTAATTGGACTGAGGCCGGACATTTGGCTGAACAGGCTCCCCTTTTGAGCCCTCGTTCGAGTCCCTGTCTCGAGGAAGCATGCTTGAGATAGTGACTCCTGGGGCTATGTTCGACCATATGCAAGCTATGCTCGTGAGAAAATCTTACCGTTCCTGGAAAAAGCTATGTTTGGTCACATTAGGGGGGGTCTTTGATCCGGTCCTCGTTGGGCTATGTTTACGACGTTCACGTCCTTATTTCGCAGATATGTCCTTTAGATAGTGACTTTTAGAGCTATGTTAGGCAATATCTTTACTTTATTCCAGTCCCTTTTGAGCCCTCGTTAGAAAATGTTACCGTTCCTTATCTCTGCTCCTGTTGAGCCAAATATCCGGTGAACGTCTCGAGCTACCTGCGGAAAAGATACACCAATTTGCGACGTTCCCACATTCTAGCGCTATGTTAGGCAATATGGAAGCTATGTTCGGCCACGTTGGGGGGGGGTGACTTCTGGGGCTATGTTCAATGGAAGTACCTACCTTGACCCGTTCCTGGAGCATGACTGCAGTCTTTGAGCCCTCCCATGCGGTGCGGGCGGTTACCGTCGCGAAGCGACGTGAATAAGCACGTCCCATGCAACAAATTACTTTTTTTTGCACCCCCCCCACCCCTTACCCGTTTCGATGGTGCCTGGGAGAGGGGTAACTTACATTTTTTGACCCCCTAGGGGGGTACCCTAAAATGTAACTTACTTTGTTGAGGTCCCCCCTCCCGGCAGTAGCTTAAGAGGGTAGGGATGGTGGTAGTAGTAGTAGTGGTGGTAGTAGTAGTAGTGGTAGTAGTAGGAGAAGGAGTAGGAGTGGGAGTAGGAGTAGGAGTAGGAGTCGTCGTCGTAGTAGGAGGAAGAGGAGGAGGAGGAGCAGGAGTCGTAGTCGTCGCCATCGTCGTAGTCGTAGTCGTATAGTCGTAGCCGTAGTAGGAGTAGTAGGAGTAGTAGGAGTAGTAGTAGTAGTCGTCGTCGTAGTAGTAGTAGTAGCAGTAGTCGTCGTCGTGGTGGTGGTGGTCGTAGTCCTAGTAGTGGTAGTGGCAGTGGCAGTGGCAGTGGCAGTGGCAGTGGCAGTGGCAGTAGTAGTAGTAGTAGTAGTGGTAGTAGTAGTAGTAGTGGTAGTAGTACTAGTAGTACTAGTAGTGGTAGTAGTAGTAGTAGTGGTAGTAGAGTAGTAGCAGTAGTAGTAGTAGTAGCAGTAGTAGTAGTAGTCGTGGTGGTGGTGGCGGTCGTCGTAGTCCTGGTAGTGGTAGTGGTAGTGGTAGTGGTAGTGGGAGGAGGAGGAGGAGGAGGAGGAATAGTAGTAGGACTAGTACTAGTGGTACGAGCAATACTAGTAGCAGAAGCAGCAACAGCAGCAGGAACCCTCAAAGAGTCAACCTACGGATTTAAAAGGGCATCAATAGCAGAACAATAGAAGTCTAATTTTGGATACGTCCCCTAGAACTCTAAATCCACGTATTAACACCACCCCCGAGACAATTCACACTATTCACGTACCCTGCGTTTGCGCACTTCCTCCTGAAAAATTGTTTAGAACAATGAAATCGAGTAGTTTTCAAAGACCTCTTGAAAAAGAAAAGAGAATCCTGGTCAGACTCCTGTGAACCAGGCAAACGTCAGAAGAGTTAAGTAAATACTTTAAAGCGTTGCAATAGCACAACAATAGTAAAGTAAGCTTTTCTCCTGGGGTTCCAAGTTCGCTTATTAACCCCACCCCCTATACAATTCGTACTATTCACTTACCTTGGGTTTGCGCACTATTCCCTTGAAAAAATTGTTTGGAGCAATGAAGCCGTAGAGCTTTAATAAGCGTTTTTGAAAACGATGTCCAGGGCAGAATTCCACGAACCAAGCGAACCTCAGAAGTAAGATGTATGTTGCAATACCACTGCAGGAGTCCTGGTCGCCATTTTCTAAGCATAAAATGAGGGGTGTGACCCCTAGATTCTCTATATTTTGAACCATGAAATCCGAGGCGCCACCTCACAAAGCTGCAGCACAAACACAATGTTTCTATGAAATGACAAGGCTTGACCCCCCAAAAAGAAATCGAGCTAGATTATTTGCTCAGATTTTTTCTCTTCTCCTCCTGTCTCTGTGTCTGCTCCCGTACCGTACTGGGAGAGACAGGGATGGATCTTTCCGAGGCGCCTCAAAGCCGAGGTACGTCGCGCGATCGCGATCCGCACACGGCCCCTTGATTGAGCATCAAGGTTGGTGGAACATGAAGGTCAACCCGTAGACATGTCATGGCTTGAGTTCTCACAGCTCCCAAGCTTTTCTTTGACCTGCATGCCGCCTTTCCTCGTCACTATTCGACATGCCCTGGCTTCTGTTCTCCTTTCGCTGCGCGAGATGGAGATCTTCAGCGACTATGCAAAATGAGCCGCTCTCCAACATCTCAAAAAGCGCACTTGTAGGCCCTTTGATCTTGGTGAGGGGATCGGCCACCATGGCCGGGCGGTCTACCCAACGGATGCTCCGTTGAGCTGCTTCAGCTCTTCCCGAATTATTTGAACCTCCTGGCCACCGATGGTCTCCTTTGCCAAGTAGTCATAGAGGCTTTTGGCATCCACCACTGCCAAACATTCATGAAGCTCTTGGCTGGTTTGGTCTATGGCAATGGCCAAGGCGGTAACTTCTTCAGTCTTCATGTCGGCCGGCCATTCCTTGATGTTGAACTTCTCTTCCTGCAGCTCTCTCAGCAGTACTTTCATCCAAAGTAAATCTCCAAGTCCGTTTGACAAGGCCTGCGTCTCTGCTGCTAAGGTCGAGTTCACCACTCTCTGCAGTCGAGCGCTCCTCCACCAAAGAAAGTTCGATCTGCCCTTTTTGGGAATGGTGCCCATCATTCCCACATGAAGCATCTGTCACCACTGCCATCTGCATGTTCTTCAGTGGCTGTATTTGAATGCACACTTCCGGATTCGACTTCAGTTTCTTCACCACGTCGTTGAGGTCATTGGTGTCTTCCACCTGCATCCTCGTCAATCTTAGTCTTGAGGACATCAAACTGGATGGTCCAGCTGCGTCTGGTCGGCCTTCCTGTGAAAGCCAATTCAAAGATCCACAGACTGCCCTTGCCTGTTCTCATCACTTCTCCAAGACGTTCTTGGATGAACTTGCACACGTCAATCGTCAGGGTGCCATCATCTTTCCTTCTCAATCTTCTGCCGTTGAAGGAAGTGCCCTCTTTGCTTTCTTTGAGGTTGATCCACTTCACAAAACAATACGCAGATCTGAGATCGTCCATCTTCTTGAGGTGTTTTCCTTTTCCGCAAGACAGTATGTCGTCTACCTCTATGGCCAGCATTCCCACCAGTTGACCCTGTTCGTACAATTTGTACATGCATGGGTCCAGCCTGCTTTCAATGAAGCCCATCTTCTTCAAAGTTTGAACTAGAGACCTTCTCCAGTGCAATGGGGCGTCCACCAATCCGTAGCATCCTACTATTTGCACGATCTGTTCCTCGCGCATTCCATCAATGCCCTCTTTGGGCTGCTTGAAGTCTTTCTTTCCAAGGGAGCTAGCTGACTGGCAAAATGCATTTCTGAGGTCACCGACTTCTATCTCCATGTCCATGTTCACTGCTAGTTGAAGCATGGCGTTCAGGTTCATGGTGGTCACGGTGGGGCTGAACCTTTCTAGTTCCAATGCGTCAGGGTCTTGATCTCCTCTGATGCACAGTCTGCTCTTTCTGGTTGCTGGTTCTCCGGGCATATCGCCTAGCTTGTGCTTTCTGAGCATTCGACTGGGAAGTGTTCGATTCAGCTTTCCTTCTTTTCGGAGGTCTTCTTTGACTTGCATTGACTCTTCTATCGAGAGTAGCTTGACTGCTCCACTGTCGCATATCTTCTGCCATTCTGACGCATCGGCCACTTTCCACTTCTGTTTCGAATCTTCATCTTCTTCTTCTTGCAGCCTTACCTCTTCCTTTCCCTTGCCCATACTTCGATGGTCTTCCTTCTGAATTCTTCACTGTTCTTCATCATGAATATCGTCTTTCCTTTCCACCATTTTTCTTGTTTCTGCTTCTTGCCAATGTTCTGCTTCCAGTCGTCTTCTTCTTTATCTTCTCCTTTTTTCGTCTCCATGTGTGTGATCCTGCTGTTCAGGAGGTTCTTCACTTCTGCCGGGATCCTCTTCAACTTCGTAGGATCCAGTTTTGTCCTTTTTGAACGTGGTGTCTCACCAGCAGGCCCTTCTCTTCATCTATCTCCCAATAGTCTCTTTTGGGGTTTTCTTTCGTGCATCCTGCTCAGCCTCCTTCTTCGGTGTTTCCTTTCTTCTTCTTCTTCTTCTTCTTCAAACATCCTCTCTGTGTCTTCTTCATCCGATCCTTCTTCTTCATTGGCGGTCAGCATGTACTCAAACTCATAGGGATTGGTTTCGTTGCCCGCCATTCTTCTACTTCTGACTGGTCCTAGAGGAGGTAGTCCGTCCATTCTTCTCGCCATGTCAACGGATTCGTCGTAGCTTCTTTGGAACTCCCTTACGTCTTCTTCTCTCATCCTTGCATTTTCTTGTCTTCCTTCTCCTTCAGTTTCGGTTCTTCTTCGCTACTTCGAATTCTTTGCACTTCCTCTGCGGTCTCATCTGGGAGGCTTGATATCGGTTCAGTCGGGGGGTATTCTTCTTCTCCTGCTCCTTCATCTCCTTCTTCTTCTCCTTCATTCATTCCGTCTTCAAATTTTTCCCGACTTCTTCTGATGCCTCTTCTTTCTTCTGTCCTTCTTCGCTTTCCTCCTTCGGCTTCTTCTCCTTCTTCTTCATGGTTCTCCTCGTCTTCATCGTCTGGCCAAGCTTCTTCTCTGATGTCCTTGTATCCCTTTCTGTTGGTGGATCTCTTGTACTCCTCAATCAGGTCTTTGCATCCTTGCATGACTTCCTCTATTCCGGCCTTCTCTAGGTTTGTGACTGGTCGACATTGTTCTCGGGCTGCTCTCCATAGTTCACCGAACATACATATCCACAGGCTTGGTCCATCTACCACAAGCACTGTTCCAGGACCGATTCACGTGTTCTCTGGATGATTTTTTCTTCTTGTGCTGGATTCATGGCGTGCTTTCTCTGTTTCAACCTTGGTACTCTGTAGACATATACGTATTCGCCTGCCTTGAACTCTTGGGTTGATTTTCTTCTGGCGTTCATGATCTTCTTGAGAGCTGCCTTGGCATTGTACTCTATGAATGCTTTCTGTGCCATCCTTCTCATTTCTTGCATCCTCTTAATGTCGTCCACCACCGCTCCATCCATCAGGCCAGGGTCCACCAGGTCGTCGGACAGCAAAGTACTCGGTTGCTAAATCTGTTCTTCACCATTTCTACTTCTTGCATCAACAAACGTAGTTCGTCTTGTGTGGTGATCACCGCTTCTTCGCTGCTCTTCTGTAACAGTTCTTTGTAGTGCGCTCCGTGTCTTTCTGTCTTTCCATTCTGCCACGGGGCCTTGGTCGCAGTGATTTGTGTGACCACTCCGTGAGCTGTGGCCATCTGACAGAACTTCTGTGAAACTTATTTTCCACCATCTACGACGACCACTTCTGGAAGTCCTAATGCTCTCGCCCAGGATGGCCAAAATGCTTTCCAGATGCTTTGAGGCTGTTTGTTTTCACTCTCTCACCGTCTGATAGTTGCACCCCCAATCCACCATAGACAGTGTCGGGAGCTGCTTTTTGCCTCCAACATCTGGTAGGTATATCAGATCAAGTCCGACCACCTGGTTCGGCTGATACGTCCCGGGCAGGGCTGCTCGTCTGACTGTCTTTGGCTTGTGAGCCCATTGGATGACTTCTGATCGGACTCATGCAGCCTTCATGAATCTGACAAACTCCGGCAGAGCTGGATGCCCGAGTCCTTCGTGGAGCTTGTTGACCATCTTTTTGTCTTCTTCGTTTACCTGCACTTGTCCTTCTTTCTCACCTCTTAGATGATCATCTTCTTGATTGCCTCCGACATCTACTTCTTCTCCATCTTCTTCCATGGCCTCGTCCTCCTCCATGAAGTTCCATTGGCCCTGATCAGCTTTCACTTGATCCTCGAGGCCCTTGATGATCTCCACACATAGTTCTTTCAGATATTGTTGTGCCTTGCGAGGTCGGCCCTTCATAGTCGAAGCATGAAAGTGTCTTTTATCGCATGTTTTTCTGAGCCGCTTTGCGATGTACTTCGAGTTGACCAGAACCTTGGTGGGTTTCTTGTTGAGACCGTATGCCACTTGAAGTCCATACATGCACTGGTCAAATTTTTCGCCCCAAATGCTTCTTCCCAGGATCTGGCATTTTTGGGTTGTTCGAACAGGAAATATGCTCCTCTTTGATGTTGCCACATAGCAACCCTTGCTGCCAGCTCCAGGTGATGCAATCCGTCAGCAATCAAGATAACTGCCGGTTGCCAGGACACGTTTGGGAAGTTGAGGTCTTGTATGGGAGTGAATGCAGGGCACGGAGGGCATATGATGATCAGCTTGGGTTTCTCATTCTTCAACCTGTTCCGGCCTGTCGTGAGCCTAATCCTTCTGGATTTCGCAGGGTTCTTCTGCCTCTGGCTCCGTCCGATTCGATGTGCACTTCATTCTCCGTTCCTTCTTCTTTTCTTTCTTCTAGTCTTCGATCACCTGCACATCTGCTATCGCATGGCTCCTCTTGGTGGTTCTTGGGCTCTTGTTCCTCCTTCTTGTATCCGGTGCCTGCATCGGAGATAGAGTCACCACCGAAAAGTTCATCTCCTTTGGAGGGGGACTTGGTGTCCGAGGCACCAATCGAAGAACTGGCACTCTTTCTGCACACACTTCCAGGAATTGCTGCCCTTTCGAGGTCCTGCAGACGAATCATCTGGCTGTGTGCTGGTTCCAGTGCCAGAGCATGCTGCCTCTTCTGACCGATCCCAGGGAATACACATGCTCGATGGTCTCTTCTTCTTCCGCATAGATGGCCCAAACGTGCAGACGAGTCTGGGAACCATTCTTGTACGAGCTGTTATTGATCCACGGACCATAGCAGGACAAAGATGCCATACTCCAGGGCTAGCATGGTTTGGGTCCTCCGATTTCTCTGTGCCGGCCGCAAGCTTGCCCATGCGTTCGAGGATGTTTCGACAGGAAGTGCGGAGTGTGATCCCTCCAGGATCTGGGTAAGTTGAGCTTTCACACGGCCAGGTGACTGAGCCAGCTTTGATCGGTTGACACTTCTTTTCAAAAATTATACAACTTTGAATGGAGCGTGACCTGCTTGCACGTGAAACCCGTCTGGCCCAAATTCGGTGATTTCCAAGGCGACATGCTCTGAAGGTAGTTCGTGCATGGGGACAACTATTTTCTCTTCAAACAGAGTGAGGGTGTGGTTGGAGAAGTCAATGATCACCTTCAGGTTCTTCATCATGACTGCGCGCCCTTGTACTCTTCTAAAGGGTCCGACGCTTCAGAGGGAGGAGGCTGTTTCCTGCAATGGTAAGTCAGAGGCGAGACGAAAAGTAGCGCACAAGGTGAAACAGCGGGTTATGTACAGGGTGAGACGGAGTATGTACAGGGTCGAGGCCGTCTTGTGCGAGGAGTTGGCCAAGGGGGATGGGTGTGGATACGGAGTGTTCTGAATCGGGTGTCACCAAGCAGGTCAAGGTATTCCTGAAAAGTATCCGGCCCCTGTATGGGCTGAAGGTGCGGTATGTCATTGGCAAAGGGCGTGAGGTGGGCGATGGGCCGCCGAGCGCAGTGGAGGCGGAGGTCACTCTCCAGGCGTCGTTGGGTGGACGGCTCAAGCCTGAGCCGTCCCGGTTTCCAGTGCCTCCATTTCAGAAAGAGGCCGGGGTGAGCTTGGTGACATCAAAATGAAGGCACAGGTCCACATATCACCCACCAAGAGGCCCCGCAAGGGTCAGGCCAACTTCTCCAGCAAACACGGCGGCCCAGGCAGGACATTCCTGAGGAGGAGGTTGCCCGTCGAGTCGATGGTGTAGGTCACGGCCTCCTGGAGGGATGCTGCATATGCTGTGAAAGCCGCATGTGAAAGCATAGCTGACCAGCGACTGAGCAAGGCTGATGCCACGGCTTGTCAGAGCAGCGGTGTGGCTTGATGGGCCCGGTGTTGAGCCAATAGGCGGAGGAAGGTGCAAGACTCGTCGCTCCATCTACCGCCGAGCTAGATGACAAGGACAACAAGGCGACTGCGGCCGCCATTGACCAGTTCTGGGTAGACCCGCTCTTTGTTGCGCCGAGCATCGCGCAAGGCTGCGCCAGCATATCGGCCTTGGCGCTGTCTGTGTTGGCCGTCCCGGGTCAAGGGCAACACCAATGTTGTGTCGACAGCTAGCTGGCAACCACCCCACAATGGCAGCCCGTTGGCGACTTCGATGCGACGGTCATCGAGGGTGTGAACTGAGGGGATGTTCAAATCGGCAACCCGTGTGTTGGATGTCACACGGGCCCCTGCTTCTCGGCATATTCGTGCTGCCGCCCGTTCGAGCGGCCCGCCCCGGCTGCGTAAGAGCCCTGACTGGGCACAGGCCGATTGATGGTCGCCGAAAGGGTCAAGAGTGCGACGGCAATGACAAGTCCGTGCGGACAAAGGCAATGGCAAGCGGAGCCTGCGGAGCATGAGCAGGCGAAAGGCTTCGGAGGTGTGGGTGGGATCTGGGCCGTAAGGAATGGCGGTGAAAACTCGGCTGGCATACGGGCCGCTCTGCGAATCGAGCAGGGCCTGTGGCTGGTGGCAAATTGCTGCGGACTTCGGCCCGGTGTGTCGCATGCATGGCTGCAGCTGCAAATTGTTGCCATCCTCGGGCTGGAGAGCTGGCGCGGAAGTGCTGGAGCAATGGCCGGGGCGGCTAAGGATTGGCAACGTGTCGGCCCACGACCCCCAATATGCCGGCGCAGCTGTGCCGAAACAGCTGTCAAGCTTAGGCCTCCATCACTCAAGGGCAAGTGGGCAATCGCAAGGCTGGGAGCTGTGAGCGCTGATGTTTGGAGCAGTTCGGTGAGGCAAGCGCCGCGTTGTGGTTGTGGGCGAAGCTCTGTGTCGCGTCAGGTGGCAACATGCGCAGCAAGTATGTGGCGCAAAAGAGTAAAAGGAACCAGGAGGCTTGGAGATCTTGGAGGCCGGTTAGCCGGGTGAGCAGATCCTGGTGGTTGGCTAGAACTGTGTCGAGGTGCTGGCTGGTGAATGCGGGCGATCCCAGGGGGGCCCAATGGTGAGCCCTTGGCTGGCTGGTGGCAAGGACTGGGCTCCAACCCACACATCCGGCCCTGAACTGTCGAGGTGTGGTGGGCCTCTCCTCAATGAAATTTCTAAGCCAAAAACTGTGCGACTCCGGTTCATCAAAAACATGGGAATCGCTGTGAGAAAGAAAACTACCTTCTGGCTGCGGTTTCTTCTCTCCGACCTCTAAAGCGACCAGAAAGCCGGATTCGGTGGTACCGAAGAGGGGTTGGGGGGCGCCTGGCTAAGTTGTTCAACATGGATCTTTTGCTTGCCTTTTCCTTTTCCTTTCGAGTTTGACCAATTGCCTTTCCCTTTTGGATAGTATCCACGATTCATTTTCTGGCTTGTCAAAGCTTCTCGTACTTCACGATAGCTGGCCAGTGCGGGGTTGACTTCTTCTTGTTCCATGATCTGGTCGAGATCTCCTTCTGATGTAGACGTACTTCTCACCGTCCTCATCGTCATCGGTCCTCAAAAGCGTCCTCAACGTCCATCACATAGTTGGCCTTGCTTCCTTTCTCTTTGACAACCCGATCGAGCTTCCGGATCGCCTTGACTATGGTGTTCTTGTCATAGCTGCCGTCGCACCAGGGCAATAACCTTTGATCCTGCGACTCCGTCAGAGAAGCCGGTCGATACAGGATGTATCCCGAGGCTCCGGACGGCAGTTCGACACCTTCCTTTGCCAACCTGCGGCAGCATCTCTCCATGCGTGCCAGGTATTCCGCGAACGATTCGCTTGCTTGCCGTGGCTTACCATACACTGCATTCTCAAAGGCCCTAGGAAGACTCACTTCAAGGTGGGGTGCACAGTATTCACGAAGTTTGTTCATCACATTTCAAACTCCGTCTTCGGTGGCAATGTCCTCAAAAACTCCAAACCCTCGGCCTATAGACACCCTTTCTACTCACCTCGGCTGCTGCACGCCTGCTCCGGGGCCTAGCTGCGGCTTTGTCTGGGAGTGGCCACGCCAACGTTAGGCATTTTGGCTGGCTGCGGCTCGCCCCTTTTTGGTGTGGAATTAGATGGTGGAAAGCTGTGGCGACACAGATTGCCGGGAGCCTTGGGAGTGAGCCTCTGGCACGTGCCGGGCAACTGTTTTATGGGCTCCCGAAGGCGACGTGCCAGGCGACGTGCGAGGCGACGTTAGGCATTTTGGCTGGCTGCGGCTTGCCCCTTTTTGGTGTGGAAATACATGGTGTCGTTTGCCCGCCCTGAAACCCTCCGCAGCAACATTGCGCCGACCTGGCTTTTAACCATTGCGGCGACCAGACCTGCCCATGTAAGGCCCTCTCCCTGGTTTCTATGCGTTCCGAAACTGCGGTTTGCCCGCCCTTTCTACTCACCTGGGCTGCTGCGCGCCTGCACCCGGGGTGGCCAAGGCGGGCATGCCACTCAATCCTCTCAAAAGTTTTGCCCCTCTTGTCGGTCATCCTTTCTATCACGTGATTGGCTTAGGATGGCATAGGTAGTCGGGCAAAAGTAATGAACCTTGTTTTCATGGGGCATTCACCTCTGTGAAAAGAGCATTCCCGATCTCATCGATCCTCAAAAAATAGCAATCTGAAATCAAGGAGTCGATGGTGAGGCCGGGCTACAAAAAATGCAGCAGATTTCGTGGCAGGCGCACTGGAATTGCAGATTTTGTGGCACGCGACACACTGCATGAACCTCGGCGAGAGAGAGCATGTGCGGCATGCGAAGCCAAAAGTTCTACTATTCTGGCAAGGGCGGTTTTTTGCGAACCTCGAAACGCAGATTACTGCACGCAGTCCGACCGGCGCGTCGAGGTGATAGCCCACGGGCCCCCCGGCTTCTGTCTGACCGGCTCTCCCACCACCTTGTGGTCTTCACGTCCATCGACCTCAATCAGAGCAAAACGTGGGTGTGGAACCGAGGAGTGTTGAGCCTCCTGGCATCCAAGCCCTTGATGACGCTCCTGATGCTTGCCGCTGGCAAGGCGCCCGTGCCCTCCCACCTAAGCCTCGCGAATACGAACCTGTTCATTACTTGCTCTTGCCCGTCGTTGCTGCGTGGCCCCCGAAGAAGTGGATATACCCGCCGACCCCTGCCAAGGGGGGAACGCGCCAGAGAATTAACGACCGCGCGCAAACACCAGAATCAAAAAAGATACCATCCATTTGTGTATGTCTTGACCAAAGGGGAAAAAGGCGATAAAGAACCTTAAAAACAACACATGTCTTATAAATTTTAGGCTTCCGACGAGTACTGAGGCCGGCATGTCTCCAAACCCGTTTTGAACTTGCTGACAGAACCCACTTTTCCAAAAGTGCATGTTTTCCCGCGAGGTGGCTTTTGAACGAACTCAACTGGGCACCAACCCAAAGATGCGGCTTAAGGGGTATACTTTGGTTTTCTGCACCTCAATCTGCAAAGCTATGTTTTTCCCCACCTGCATCGACATCATCTCAAACAGCGGCTCGCAACATTCAATTAAAACGCTCGAAGATGCAACTGCCGGGCCATGTCTTGCTTTGTCAAGGCCCGTACCTGTTTTTTGGAAATGGTTTTTTTTATGTTTTTGTCTTGGCGCACCTTTTTCCAGCAGCGTTGGGGCGGCGGGTTCCCGCAAGAGGGGCGGCTCTCAGCAGGAGAGTCTGTCCACCTTGCGTGGGCCAGGCGGTTGTGGAAAGGTGACGCGCCGCCACCCAGGAACTCCTCCGCAGAAAAGGGACGTTCGAGGAGGAGCGACCAAGACAATGGCGATGAACCCAGCCCACCATTGCTGACAGACAGTCACCGCAGCCGAGCGGGGTGGCGCTGGATCACTGCGGGCACGTACGTGAGCCGGCGGAAAAACTTGGCCGCATCCTCACCCCAGCGTCCCCCGACCTCTAATCCAAAAGTCATGAGCCGGTACCGCGGGGATTCCCCGAATTCGGAGTGGGTGCGGTCACGGTCGTGCAGTGTGGCATGGTGAAGGGCTACTCCTCGCATACCCCTGTCAGTTGCGGCTGCGAGGGCTGACCAAGGTCGCCATCTGTCTGCCATAAACGGAGACCATCGGCCAGTACCGGCGACTGGCACATCTGAGGTCCATCCGACGGCCACGTGTGGCGCTGGCTTCGCAGACCCAAGCGACGATCCGCTCAACAGGAAGTGCGCGAGGGATCATGACCTTCCAAGTTGTATGAGTGCCGCACGACTCACATGTAGCACACGATGTAAGCTACAGTTGCAAGAGGGCCCGGAAATAGAGGATGCCGAAGAGTTCAGTGAGCAATTTGTACCTGATATACACACTAATCACTACAGTAAATTTCCGATCTACCAACACAATGTGGCTAATTCTCAGTTGTTTTGATGACGGGAGTGGTTTGCAACTCTGTGTTCCCGTGCGGTCCAGTGAAGTGCAATGCCTCCAGAACTCAGGACAAACTGCAGAAAGCACTGGCAGCGATGGGTCGGAAACCTGCGATGCATCTCGACCCATGGTGGCACTAAGATTGACGGCGGTTTGGACTAGTCATGACATCCACGTGGAAAATACAAGGACGCCCACGCCATAGCAGAACGGTGCTTGCGAGCGTAGTGGAGGCATGTGGAAGCACTTTGCCAAGGCATTTGACGAAGGCCAGGTGGATGAGTCCATGGATCCGGTGAGCGTGGCAAAAACCCATGGCGTGCAACAGGGATTTGCACCATATCCAGATCCACGTGTCTTTTTTGTGTTTTGGTCGGACGCTGAAGCACAAACACCTCACAACGGTGCATGGCATGATGTTGATCGTTTGGGTGGAGGTCATGAGTTGGGAGGGCTGCAACAAAGGCCATTCTCATTGTAAATTTCGACCGGAAACTGAAACGAACCAACAACCGCAGAACGCAACCCATACCAATGTCTTTTGGGATTGGTCAACTTGTACAATAGTAGAGCCAATGTGAAACGAGGTGTACATACATGCAAAACCATGAACCTGAGCCATGGATGCGGAGGGGGCGAAAAGTCAACCGTTGAGCTGACCTGGAACATTTGGACCAGACGTATTGAACACGCTCCGACCGGGCGTGTGCGAACTTTGAAGTGCAGCTCTTTTGAACCTCAAAGCGCACATTTCGTGGCAAACGCGACATTTTGCAAACCTTGAAGGGCAGAATTCGTGGCGTGCACATCACTTTGTGTACCTCGAAGCGAACATTTCGTGGGCGAAGCATTTTTGGAACCTAGCAACGCACTTTTCGTCACAGGCGGAAACCGCAAGCGCACTTTTTGTGAATCTGTCAAGTGCCGGGGCAGGCGCGGCAAGTGTGTGCCTTCACGCGTGTTCTAATTGTGCCTTGTATGTGTGCTCCCAGAGGCGTGTTCTCAATGTGCTCATTTGCGGCCAAGACTTTGATCTCTAGACCTCTGGACCTTTAGATCTCTCTGGATGTTTCTAGGCCTCTAGATCCAACCTGTTCGCCTTGAGGCCTGTAGGCCGCTGCTAGAAGACCTGGAGCCCCCTCGTTATCACTTCCACCTCTCTGGATCTCAAATTGTTTAGGCTTCTAGACCCCTTAAAGCATCTTAGAACGGTTGACTTCGCCTTTCTTGATCTCAAGACCTGTCGGGGCCTCAAGAGCTCTACCTCTAGACCTCCAAATAATCTCACTCTCCTGGACCTCTAGGCCTGTAGATTTCTGTAGACCTGTCGACCATCTACATCCTTCTAAACCTCCGAACGTGTAGACTTCTAGATCTCTAGACCTCTCAAACTCTAGATCTGTAGACCTGTTTGGGGTCTGCCGGGAAATGTTTTGGTGAGTCACATGGGGGCGCCAGTTTGGCAAGCGAACTCAGAAGGATGGAAGCTACAAAACAAAACGGGAAGAAATCTGCCCTGCAGACTAAAGAACTAGTAACAAGGACGCTACTAGGAACAAGTGCATCGCTTCTAGTAACAAGTGCCTTACTACTAGTAACAAGGACGCGAAGGGTGGAAAAGCACCAGATTCCATTGGCTCCACGCCCTCCTACCAACTGCTGCTTACAGTCTTTCAGATTGTGAGAGTAGTTGCAAGTCTTTCCCGGAATCAGCGCCGGAGCAGGCTTTGATGGCAGGGGGCTGATGACGGTTAGAGTCAGAGCAACGTTGCTTAGGCACGTTTGTCATAGACTAGACGTTTCAAACCAACAAGCGGGAGTTTGAACCTGGGGTCTGGGGATTCATACGACCTCTTGGTCCCAAGTTTTCGTTGCAAGCGCCACTGCATCAAGGCATGTTGCCTTTATATCGTGGTGTTGCGCGTAGAAAGCCAGAAAATGCAAATGGTGTTCTATTGTTTGGACGCATATACCGCGGACAGTGCTTGTTTGCACGAAATGGATGGCGTACTGCAGGGTGTTTAATTTTGTCAAGCATCCGGCAATTGGGAAAAACGTCATGTTTGAGTGAGTGAATGTGCATACAGTTTTTGCTCGGAAGGTTTGCAAACCCTTTTGAAGGCCCCGCCCTGGCTTCAGAAATCTTACTCCGAAACCAAAGGAGGTGTGCTGCAGGCACCTAGATGCGCCCTAAGATTGTCTGAGTTGAGTAGCCGCTTGCAGCCCTTGTATGCTGAAGCAACCGCACTAGCAATATGTCAAAAACGCCGAGCTTCTGTTTGAGCTTTCGATCTCGGCCCTCGTCCAGTTGGGCGACCCCGCTGGCCCAGAAGACCATTCGTGACAACCTCAAGGCGACACGCATTGATTGTGGGCGCCAACAAGCTGAGGTCACAAGGCTCATGGCAACGCAGCCTTCCCGACAAAGCGCCGCCGGCAGAGTCAAAGGAGGGACTCCGGCCCTGCACCAACAGGCACGAGGGCTGCATAGAGCTGCGTCAGGGCTGCCGTGTTGTTTTCCTTGCCTCGGGCTTGAGGGCGAGGAAGGAGCCCGCGAGGGGGAAGAGGCGCGAAGGCGTGCGCACCGGCCAGCACTGGCGTGGTGGAGGTTGGCCGAGGTTTGTCTTGCTCGAGGAGCTGAATGAAGGAAGCGGCTTCCACAACCAAGCAGCAGCGGATCAGTTCGCTCTTTGGCCGGCATGGTGTCTCGAGTCAACCACCCTTGTTCGAAGATGAGGACCGTTGTGGAGAAGCATCACCAGCATCAGCTTAATGTCCCTGGCAGCTGCTTGAGGAACATCACTAGCACCAGCGGCATCGATTACCGGGCAGTAGTGGGGCGGAGAGGCCCGTGTGCTGGCCTTCCACCACCCTGCCCCAACACACCAGAAAATGTTCCTCCATGCGCCAGCGTGCACTGCAGGTAACGATAGGACAGACTGACGTAATTGTTCATATTCATACCATCTCATTTCCTTCCTGTGTTCCCACCATGTCTGTCCTGTAGGTGCACAGCAGGGCAAATGTAAAAGTCACTGAAAACCACACTTTGGGTTCGACCAGCCACCCTATCAAGTACCACCTGGTGCCCAACAACAAACACACCAACCCCGGAAGACCCTCCAACCTTGTTGGTGATGCTTGGAGTGCAGACTTTGGCGTGCAGCCTTTACAATTGTTGTGTAGCTGGGTGGCTGACATGGGCAGCTGGCACTATCCACCATCTTTCGTGATTCTGTCCCCCGAGACTTGCGTCAGTGGCCTCCTGGATGAACAAATAAATTGCACGGGGATAAGGAGTAAAAAATGTGAATTCAGAGCTTGGTGCTCGGGTTGGTCTCAATCGGAGCTGCATGGAGAACCTTTGCCAACAAGCAGTGAACGGCGCGACTGCAACAAAGGTATTGTTGCACTGAACCTTTTCTGGTGAGTCATGCACTTTGATCTTGAACCTGCGTGCTCATGTCTGAATTGAAGTTGTTGCAATTCAGCTTGATAAAAACCCTTCAACAAAGCCCACAATACGACAAACCTGAAAGATCTGGCTGTTCAAGACATTGGGTTTGTTGCGAAAATGAAACAACGGAACAACGCGAAACAACTGTACGCTGCGCAATCAAGGTGGGCAAACTGCAGTGTCTGTGAGGGGTCTGAAATGTTGGGTTGGGACCCCGGATTCAGAGTTGATACACCTCGGACTCATCTTCCGGCTTGTAAGGTGGCAAGGCAAAATGCAACCTGTGGTCGACGGACCTGTTCACTAGGAAGGCTTCAAAACGAACCCTGCGAACACCTTGACCTCATGGCTTACCTTGCAAGTGACAGTCTCGTAAACCGTTGGCAGAAAACAAGTTGATGCTAAAACTAGCAGCCACGTCTTGAAGAAACGTGTTCCTTTGTACACTTGGTGTGTGCATATATATATATATAATATATATACACATACTATGTAATCCATACGCACGAACAGGGAATGCAGCAATGTGATCAGGCGGGCAAATGAAATTTCAATCACCCGGCCTTCTGCCCACACAAACAGGAGCAAGGACGCTACTAGGGGCTCCTGGCATCGCTACTAGGAACAAGGGCCTTACTACTAGGAACAAGAAGCTAGTAGAAACAACACATAAATAGAATTTAATTTAAAGCTATATAACACTTAGAGGGAGGCTAACATTTCGTCGACACATCATCTTCGTTGTCACCAGATTCACCATCGCACGGCATCTTGGAACAAAGCCGCACGCAACGAGCTTTTGTGAATAATCATACACCCACGTGAAAAAGCACATCTGTTAGGTTGGAGGCCATCGCTAGCAGGTTGGAGGCCATTGCTATTAGATGCTATTAGGTTGGAGGCCATCGCTATTACTGTAATTGTATAGTTGAACAAAGCCAATAGGCTGGCTGATCGACTTGACCCTGTGACCTCCTTTCTGTGTCCGTGGGTTGTCTCCAACTTTCAGCTTGCAAAATCTGGAGTTTGCGGGCATGGGCTGCGAGTCTTTCAAACAATGCCCTAGGGCACTTTTGCTTGCCCATTCATGCCCGGGTCCCCGGGTTTGGCCGTTGAAGCAGCCCTTGAGTACCCTCGACTTGGCAAATGCTTTACTGTTTTGGTGGATAAATTCTTTCATGTGGAGATGCCCACGGAAAGAGGCATATTCTTACCTCCAGTCCTCCCACCGCATCGCAAGTTGGTGTGGCATGACTGGGCAACATTGCGGTGAAGACGGAGAAAAATAACCCAAAGCAGGCAGAAGAACTGCAAAAACATTCAAAATTGAACGTGGAAACAAAACACAGAAATCATTTCAACAATGCCTCTACTTTGCAGCAGATAACCCACTTCTGCACCTGGACCTGTGGGCTGCAAAACAAGGCAACATGTCAAGCAGTTTAGTGTCAACTAAGGTAAAGCTTGTTGGGCTTGGACAGGTCCGCCAGCAAAAGTTTGTGCTTCGCCCAAGCCAGGCCAAGCTAGGCCGAAGAGTGCGCGGCCACCGTGGGGGGCTCAAACCTGGGGATGCTCAGCCCACCGTACAGACCTTTGACTGGTCAGTTGAAGTGGATGCATCGCGCAAGCGTTGGGCAGGGGATGGGAATGGCCGGAGGGGAGGGGGCATGTAGAGGCAATTGGCGTACAAGGGAATAGTTCTCATACTACAACAAAAACACCGCGTTGGGCCAGCAATTTGTCAGCACAACTCGACACGCAATCAGAAGGACGACTCCGCATCTCCACAACAGTCGACCGTTTAAAGTTTGTGAGCCGCGACCTTGACCTAGCACCACGGCGCCACGTACTCCAAATGGGCCCAGTTGTCACACTTTTTACCGAGTTGCTCAGGGTCGTTTTGCTCGGAAACAATCCGGTCTTGCCGCAGCCACTTTGGACGCTGCAACGATTCAAAGTGTCTAGGTACATTGGCAACAGGCTGCTCGCTTGAGCATTTCTCTCTTGTACATGTTCAGGAATGCCAGCCACTTTGAGCTTGGTTTTTTTTCGGCTATCTCATCAAATAGGTCCAGCCTCAAATGCAAGACACGTTTCACAGTATGGAGGATAAAAAGACATTCTACATTGCCACCGCATGCAGCAATTGGGGCTGCAATTGAATCCCTGAAAAACGTTCTGCTGGGGTGGCAGGCTTGCCTTCGTGAGAGGCTTGAGCTGGCGCATGAAGCTTCTGAAAGATACAGTTGCTGAGCCTCCGGTCGAAGCTTGAAAAGACAGAACCCATCTAAAGGGAAGGCGATACTTGTCTGGCAGCTTGCTGTTGCTGTACAAAAGGCCGTGAACTCCACAGCTACATCAAACCTATCAATCAACAGATTCAGCGCAAGAATTCTGGCCATTTGTTCGCCGAGGTGTGATCCACCTTATTGCTTGTCATCCAATCCCGTCTCGCATGACCTTGTTGGCCAGCTTGCTCAGACGTAATCCGTAGCCTCATCCCCAGGCAGATTTTCTGCACTGAAGTGATTTGAAGGAGCCCACTAGGCTTATGTACAGGGGAAGTCTTACGTAAGAAGCCATCAGATCCCAAACATCAACGAACCTAAAAGGGTAAAGGAACCGCACCGCTGTTTATATTATATATCCATTCGCACTTCTTTTTCGCTGTGGTCATGGATAGATGGTCGACTCAAGATCTAAATGGACCTGATGGATTTGACACCTTTGGTCATTTTGGCCTATGTTGCCAATACCTATTTCATTGAGCAACTCCTACCAGTTTGCCCAAGGTCTTCTCATTGGCCCGAGCCAACATGCGGGAATAACTATCAAGCACCGTGTCCTTGGAAGAGCATTTTGTCATGTGATTGGATGCAGAATACACCAAACTATTACTGTATCCCTCTACAGGATCTTACTGGAGGAAAAATATCTGAGAAAAAGAAAGATCCACGTCTGAAGTTGCAGGGTACCTTCGCCAGGCACCTCGTGATCATAGAAATCGTTGCAACATTTATGCATCTGAGCTGCATATCTCTCGGGCTTCCGACCTGGCCAAAGACTATGACTACACCGTCTCGCAAGAAACATGTTACTCTGACCATCTTCCTGTAATCACACACCTGGTGCTGCACAAAATTAATTCTGTGTCCCACACACATCCTCAAAATTTGGTTGCATTGTCCCACCCCACATCTGCTTATACACATTTTACATACTGTCAGCTGGTCATTGGGAGGGTATCGGCTCCTTGGTCGTCCCCTATCAGTTTTTGCCTTTTGCCCAAACCTTGGCTGTCCAATGTCCCTCCCTTAACTACATTTTATGCGCATAGTCTTGTCGGTTGCTCAGGCCCAAATTAGAAAGTTGTTTTCAAGAAGCCCCTCCTTCCCCCGTGTGCAGCCCCATTCTAGCCTCGTGCTGACACTGGCCGCAATGGACGCGCTCTCCTTGGTGCGTCCGCAAGGATGGAAGGTGAGTGAATAGAATCCAATAGAGTTGGAATTGCAGACCGAACAAACAGGACCTTCCTTGGGTCAAAGACTCAATCTTGTCACCCTCCGCTAGGCTGATCGGATTTGCAAACTACGATGCGGCTGTCCGTGCACTAAGCTGAAGAAAAGAGCGTCAACCAAAGTATTGAAACCCTCATGCACCATTGGACAAGCTACTCGCGGGTGGCCAGGAGCGTACCTGAAAATGAGGCTCTCAATCTCCATTGACAAAGTTGCAAGTACAATAGGTGAGAAAAAAGTATGTAAGAATTGCCTTTAACTTTGCATCCGTGTTCAAGAAGATCGCTCCATCACATGCACTGCTATGGGCTATGGTTGTGTTATGCTAAGGTTATGTTGGATATAATCTGGATCTGTTGCAGCTGGGTTTTGCTCCACATGTTCAAGCTCCAAGGCGCTAATAAGTGGTGAGTTTCGCTGCTCAGGGCTGCCTTCCTCTGGGATAGCTGCAGGTTCGGCTGGATGTGGGTAGAGATGGCCGTCGCTTCCTCAGAAACACAGTCAGCGAAACACAGCAAAGCTGAGCAAAAGCTGTGCTTTTGCAAAAGCTTCTGAAGCGATCTGCGGTCCCACAAATCATTCTCGTTGCAACCAAATCTCCAACCGAACCTCGTACAGGTGACTGCGAGCGATCTTTGAAGCAAGAGATGCAGTGTTTGGAGGTGCCCGCGGCCACCCCTTCTTCAGGATTGAGCATGAGAACTTTTTGCCCCAAACTGTACCGAAGATTCTCCAATGCACCCTCCACCAAATCATTCAGCCTTGGACTGCACAGTTTTTCTTGAAGCATGCCAAAACAAACAAGTGCGGGCACATGCCACATGCTCCACTTTGTTTTCTACATCCCCTGTCAAAAGACGCAGGGTCTCACGCCACCGGGCTGGCTGTGGACAGCAGCTATCGGGGTAATTGGCAGTTCCTCCAGTCTGCACAGCAAGGCCTGCAAAACACGTGCCTTGGGGGCACCGTTCCCAAACACCCGCCAAACAAGCCATTGAGATCATAACCCTCATGTGTGATAATCGATCGGAGCAATTATTGGTTGGAGCTAGGTACTAGGTCGGGAAGAACAAGGTGTTTCTGGCCTGACCAGAAAACCATCTCCAGCCAAAGAGTCGGTCTAGCCATTTCTGGGAAGTTAAAACAGAACATGTTCTGCACTTATACAATGTCTACAGCAATATCCTCATCGGACCATATCTTTGCCTAAAATCCTACCTGCAAACAGAACGCAATGTATAGTTTAGTTTAGTCAAAGCCTGGAAGCTAGGATGTTCAGCTAGATTAGACTCGAACCACGCTCTATGCCCACCCCCTGCTTCAAACCGATGACGGCTGCCTACAAGCCACGGGCACCATTCTCTTCGTTTGTACAATAGTTTCTTACACACCTTGTTCAAAACCGGGAAGTGACGAGGCACTGTGATCTGCAGCGGCTGATAGCTTTTTCAAGATCCAGTCGATTACGCTCCAGCTCACGTTTGGAATCAGCTGAGACAGTTTCAACACGGCCAGCAAGCCTGGACGTTGAGTTGCTGGCGATATTTCTTGCAACTTGCAACAAACGACAAATTTACAAACATATGAAATTAAGATAAATTAAGTGATTCTATAAGATTACTTACTATGCAAGGGCAGCCCCACCTGGTTTCCAATCTCTTCGCCACGTCATCGAGTTCCTGGCGGAAGGCGGCCATGTCAATTCGGTCCAGAAGGTTCTGCGCCGCCTGCAGCTTCACTTTCCTGCAGCTTCACGTCAAAATTTGTATTAAAACCCCGGATACTGTCGCTGGTTCCCGAAACACGTTATCTCTGTTGTGATTGCTCTTATCATTTTACAAGGTTTTGGAGCGCGCGCGCACACACACACACAGCAAACATCTTCTCTCAGGTGGTCGGTGAACTCGAAGAAGAATT
This sequence comes from Durusdinium trenchii, assembly GCA_963970005.1. Lineage (NCBI taxonomy): Eukaryota > Dinophyceae > Suessiales > Symbiodiniaceae > Durusdinium > Durusdinium trenchii. Next base: position 278,356 of record CAXAMN010011113.1, on the reverse strand, counting down.
TGAAGAAGAACTCAACTTCAGTAAAACAGTAAAACGGTTCTCTGCAGTAAAACTATATGTTGACTTGGAAATGGACAGCTGCTCAGGTGAGACGTTTTGTTAACAAAAGGTTATCGCTTTGGTTATCGTCTTGTTATCACTTTTGTGACTGAATATGTCCACAGATTTTTGGGCCAGAGATCGGTATCGGTCGCACTCTTACCATATTATATGTTTTAAGCAGATCCTGGACCTCATGGCCACCTCCTTTAAACTCCAAGGCCCGGGGTCATTATACAACTCCATTTTGCGAGCCCAGAGACAAATTTTGGATGTCATCTGTGTATTCACTGGTAGCCTGAGAACAATCAAATGATCCGGCAAAGAACCCTCAGAAGCTTGTGGCAGCATGGCTGATCATACAGTTAGCCAGCAACACTACAGAAGCCATCCTACTTATAAGCAGTCTGTTTCTTTTCTTTTCGAGCAACCTCAGTAATCCGTTTCATTTCTGCCAAAAGCTCGTCCATCTGCTCGTGTGTGCTGCTGCGCAAATCCTGAAGCGGATCGAAAAAAACAAATATAATCTCATGTGATTTTGGATGCGTTCGCACTTGCCGAATCTGGACATAGCCAGCTCTCCAATACGCCAAAAGGCCCTGAGTTGTATGTCGAAGGACTTGACCATGTGCTCTCTTCTTGCAGAGTCCTTGGCTTGACAATGCGGGAGGGCTAGTGGCGCTCCACTTCACACGTCGCGGCGTAGCGAACAGTTTGAAGCTAGGCTCGTCTCGCAACTGTTCCACCAACTCGTTCACAGTCTTTTGCTTGCCTTCCTTGGGCGGAAGGAAACCAACCCGAGAGACAACGACTCAGAAAAGGAACAAACACCCCTTTTTTGAGAGCGGGGTGCCATGAGAGGTGCAGTGGTGAAAGACCTGACTTTGTGATTTTTTCTGGAGGAGGTGGAAAAGGATGTGAGTTTGTGCGTGTATGTGTGTGTGTGTGTCTGCCCTTCTGTTCTTTCCTTGGGTGGGTAGGCTGCTAGTAGTGTAGTACTAGGTGCCAGGATTTGCTTTCTAGTTTTGCGTGGAAACTTGCATTTCTTTCTGCAGCCTTGACGCAGATCCACTGCAGAGAAATCGCAAAACGAATTGGAATAACAAGCAATTGGTCACCCCAAGGATTCACAACTCGCAAACTGTTGGCAGTTACTGCTGGTGCGGATACAACAAACTGTGCAGCTTGCAAATGGTCTGGAGGGTCTGGATAAGATTGCAAGCTTTACAAAGAACAAGCTTCACAAAAGTGGATCATTTTCTCAAGGTCGTCCATGCGGATCTCCCAATCCAGAAAGCCTTGGTAGCGAGGACCCCTCATCCAAAAAGTAATGCCATGCGAAGTAGGTTTAGATCCTCAATGTGTCCAAAATGGCTCTTCGAAAAGCACGCTGATCCGGATCTACAGTAAAACAATTTCGCTAGCTCCCCCAAAGCTTGGTGAATGTGCGTCCAAGATGCGTTTTGATTTGCCACGTGTTAGGCCTCCTGTTACAGGCAGCAAAAACTTGTTGCTCAACGATTTTTGCTTCGCTCAGCAAAGCACCTTTCGGAAAACATGTTTCTTGATCAACTTGGCCACCGAGGGTTTCGCTTAGCAGAATGGTGTTCGACCAAGTTTGTCGCCTTGTCACCTAGTTTTTAGAGACTCACATAGCTTTCCACTTCTTGATTGGGTGACCAACTGACCGCCCGCGCAACTGGCTCAACGCATGCTCAAGGCAGAGCTGGTTTGATCATTCACGTGGCTCAACTGTAAACGTAGCTATAGCCAGTTTGTAGTGGCAGTCACCTTAAACCTACCTCTTCAACCGTCCATCTATCAAGATCCCAAAAGCACCTCAGCATCATGGGCCAAACAGCCCAAAAGAATGGTGCACTGCCGGCTAGACTTCATGATTTCGCTTAACCAAACTGGCTTTTTGAGCGCTCGTTTGGCCACCCGTTTCCTTGTCAGCTAGTGGATTCGCTGTTACACCATCACCGGATCGGATCTTTCCCTACTCTCAATGGCTGTGTTTCGTCAGTGTAGCTACAAAAATGCACAAACGACCTGAGGCGAATTGCCTCTACTTCATGACCCTCGCTCCAAACGTCTCTTGGGTCCGTGGTAACAAAAGGGTTAAAGCCTCCAAAACTCGTTAAGTCGCCGACCTCCTGGTGTTCTTGGTGATGTGGGGGATTGCAGTGAGGTCAGCGAGGTTGCTGAAGCCACTGTGGCCGAAGGGAGTGCAGGTCCGTCATCCATCTCTTCCGCAAAGGCTTCCTCCAACTTTGTGAGCCGAGAGCTCAAATCGACCTGTGCAAAAAGAGAGATTCCAAGCGAAAGTTTAAGAACACAAGAACTTGGTTAGAAAACGAAGCATGCTCTTGCAACAGTTTGCTCTCCAAGGTGTGTTGTTTCCAGACGTTCAATGTTTGCACAATGTATGTACAAATGAGTTAGTTCTCCCAGTTTGCAAAGTTGGTTTGCCTTCTTCTTCTTCTTCTTCTTATTCTTCTTCTTATGCGTTCTGCAGTTCCGGAAGGGATGCCAAGGCATGCAGTGTGTCAGGGTTCTGACATATCATCGGTCGCAGTCTCTGTCGGACAATCCGATCATGGCGAAAGATACTGGCTGGTTTTCAGCGATGCGTGGAGCATAAGATCGACAGTAAAAGACCCCTGGCTTGTTCCCTGAAGAGTGAAAGCTTGAAAGAAAAGAGCCATGGACTTCGCTGGAACCCAAACTGTTGTCTTTCGCGAATCGGAGACTGGCGCAAGAAAAGGACAGTCACACGTTCAGCTGAATCAAAACATCTGCACTGAAGGTGCTCTGGGGCGTGATTGAGTTGCGGTGCATTTATCGCTGAGCTTTAGCTGGGAACAGAATTGCATATCCGGCATCGTGAGGTGAGTCTGGAGGGGAAGCGGTCAGTGGTGGTTGGACAAAAAGCACAATAATCGAAACACTGGAGATGCAAGGTAAAGGGCATGAGTGCTACGCTTGCAATAAGAAATTATCCTTCATTGATGTGGTGATGCAAATGATGCAAGTGCATCACGGTGTGGTAAATCAGGTTGGAGATTGTATGATCGATTGTATAAGAATAGCAAGTCGCAAGTTGCATGCATTGATTTTAACGGGGTCGAAAAACTGAGCAATTACACTACATACAGACAATACAATATCATGCAGTAGAATCCAATTCAATCGAATGCTACCACAATGCGACACAATGCAGTGAACGAATATAAATGCTATATAGCAAATACCATATTGCAAATTGCAGTCAGTAATTGAATATGTAAGTTTTGGACCAGCTTGAAAATGTACAATTTCAGGGGGTCGAAAAATAGAGTCATCAGCTCGTTTAAGAATCATCTAGGTTTTGGATTGGGCATGGAGTAGAAAATGTCTTCCTCGCGCTGTGTCTCAGAACAACTGATGCAGGTGGGTTGTCATCGCGAAGCGACTTGAATATTCTGCTTTGAATGGAAAACATGCAGCCTACAATGCCCGCATTCCAGTAAAAATCATGGACCAAATAAAGTGGACATGCGCAAGATTCATGTGCCTAGATTTAATCTTCGTGAGATGTTCTCAACCTTGCCTCGCGTTCCTGCAGGTCTTGGACTTCAAATTCTCTTTGTGTCAGCTGTAGTTCAGCCTGTCTAAGTCGAGCCAGAATCGCCTCCAAAAGACCTGCAGGGCACTGCACATACATTCACAAATATCTACGACTCTACGACATGTCGAAAAACTCATAGACAAACTTGAGAGAGGGGGGGTGAACGAAAGGTAGCAGGCAATCACAAGTAACCCTGGTAGAAGTGCATGACGGCGTCAAAGGTGGATGGATGTGACCCAAACAGCGACGGCGTAGGGGGCCACCCCCTGTCCAACAGAATACTCAATGCATAATCCCAAATCCTGATTGTAATACATTGTTGCTAAAGCAAGGAGAACTCAGGTAGCTGAAGCTACCTTTCGTGACAACTTCCAGTCCGGAATTCAACTCCAACGAAGGAGGGATCGCCTCTGAGGTTGGATGTGTCAAGTCCCACCAATATGTCTGGCACAACTAGCTCTGCCGCAGCGGTCATCGGACCAAGAAGTTTGGCAACAAATCACTTGCATTTGTGTCTCTTTTTGCGTAAGCAAGTAGATTTGATATGCAGAAAATTGTCTATCATTGTCAGAGTTTAATGGGATGTGTTTGCTGAAGTAAGATCAATAAATCAAACCACATCAAGACCTTCCGCCGAGCCAACGCTGCAAAAACCGATTGTCTTCAAAGTGCAGCTTCATTAGTGGCCAAAGCAAAGTTGATTTGCATCAGAAATCAAAGCTTGGTGTTGCTTGGGGCATGACCATGTGGCGCATAGCGGTTCCATATTAACTTCAAGTCTCGCTCAGAGAGTTGCAGGTGCAAGTGGCTCAGCGCTCGCCTGGCCACATGCTAAGGACATATGCAAGGAATGCACAACGAATGGGTCTCAAACAGTTTCTGTGATCACCACAACTTTTGTTGGAAACCAAGAAAACGCGTTCAAGCTAAAGACCAAAGAACTTGTTGGATACACTGTAATCTGAACCTTTGGTAAATCACAAGCACGAGTCTTGTTGCAAGAACAATAGGATTGTGCCTGACGGTTCGGGAAAGAGGACCGTTGACCAATATCATCCACCAACGAACCAAAGCAGCAAACCAAAAGTACACGGGTTGTTCCTTTTTGAGTTCCGTATGATGGTTTGTTGGTCAGATAAATGAACAAATCCCTGGATTGCCAAAACTTTTGTGGGCGGCGGCGGCACCCTAGAGTTTTCCCGACTTTTTGTCGGCGTAGACGTGATTAGCACCCAGGTTCCAAGACCTTCAAAGCGCACACTGCCATCAGTCATGAAATAAGTAGGCAAGTAAGTGGATAGTGAAGTCAAGTTAAGTTAGGTTAACCTAAGTAAAGTAAAGTAAAGAAGTAAGTGAGTAAGTAAGCAAGCAAGCAAGCAAGCAAGAAAAGTTGGTAAGTAAGTAAGTAAGTAAGTAACTAAGCAAGGAAGTAAGTAAGTAGGTGGGTAAGTAAGTAGGTAAATAGGCAAGTAGATAAGTAGGTAAGCAAGTAGGTAGGTAAGTAAGTAAGTAAGTAAGGAAGGAAGTAAGCAATTAAGTATGTATGTAAGCATGTAAGTATGTAAGTAAGTAAGTAAGTAAGCAAGTAAGCAAGTAAGTAAGCAAGGAAGCAAGCAAGCAAGTATAAGTATAAGTAAGTCAGAGTAAGTAAGTAACTACAGAAATAAATAAATAAATAAAGAAATAAAAAAAGAAAGAATGAAAGAGGTAAAAAAAGGAAAGTAAGCAGTAAGTATGTAAGCAAGCAAGGAAGCAAGTATAAGTAAGTAAGTAAGCGAGTACGGAAACAAGGAAGAAAGTATAAGTAATTAAGTAAGGAAGGAAGGAAGTATGCCGTAAGTAAGTAAGGAAGTCAGTAAATATGTAAGTAGGTAATTAAGTTAAGTTAAGCCAAGTAAATATGTAAGTAAGTAGGTAGGTAGGTAAGTAGGTAGGCAAGTAAGCAAGTAAGTAAATAAGCAAGCAAGCAAGCAAGCAAGCAAGCAAGCAAGCAAGCAAGCAAG
>CAXAMN010011113.1:181278-225014 GCA_963970005.1 Durusdinium trenchii | reverse complement strand
TCAATCACCTTTTTCAACAAGTTATCTTCCAAAAAACAAGATGGCAAGTCATGGCAAAGGCCTAATTGAGCGGTAAGTTCACCCTGGCCAAGATGTTCCATGAACTTGAACTCAAGCGCCATGGCTCGATATTTGGAACACCAATTGACCAGGGAAGGGTTTACGGCAGGACTCGATGAAGCAACTCCTAGCGGGCTAGGCGCGTGGTTGCACCTTGGGCCTGACCTCGCTCCTGAACACTGATGATGGCTGCGGACGGCTGCAGCCCCACCCGCTGCTGATGGCCTACCTGAGCCCGGCAGCTGATGACTGCTGCCCACTGATGGCATAGTCTTGTTGACCATGCGGTCACATGTTGAGGTTCCCCCCAGACCTGACGGTCTGAATTTTGCAGTTGAGATGGTGTGAGGCGGTCATAGACCCTGGACCTCCGTGAGCAAATACTCACGTATGCCCCATAGCTCCAACCGACTTGGAGATGACACCAAAGAAAGAAGTAGCGTGCTTGCTCCTAGTAGCAATGCCAGGAGCCCCTAGTAGCATCCTTGCTCCCAGTAGCGATGCCAGGAGCCCCTAGTAGCGTCCTTGCTCCTAGTACCGATGCCAGGAGCCCCTACTAGCATCCTTGCTCCTAGTAGCGATCCCAGGAGCCCCTAGTAACGTCCTTGCTCCTAGTAGCGATGCCAGGAGCCCCTAGTAACGTCCTTGCTCCTAGTAGCGATGCCAGGAGCCCCTAGTAGTGTCCTTGCTCCTATGACAAGCAATCCTTGCGTTGAAATTGATAGAATTGAATCGTCCAAGGTGTGGAATTTGGCCTGGCGCAAGTCCATGGTGTCGAAGCTGGGGTGCCCAGTGGAGATGTAGTCTGAAACAGGTCGAGCAACGGCAACACAAAAATCCTGTGAGGCTACACCGTTATGTCTTTTTTTTCCGCCTACCCCCCCCTCCCTACTTCCTGTAGTTAAGTAGGCAGGTGCCTACTTAATCAAGTTAAGGGAGAAATAGTTAGTAGCTACGAGAACGCTATTACCAACAGGACACAGGATAGCTCACTCTTCTTCAACCAAGTGCTCGCACTATTCATTGGTTCCCATATTTTTAGCGAAACTTACAGTAAGTTGTCTGTGTGAACAGCACGTGTTGAGACAAAAACTACAAGCTGCTTTGTCAAACTTGTGTTGTTTCCTCACATCCAGCTCTTGCTCTTATGGAGTGGCTAAGGCTGACATCAAAAGTTCAGATTGGTGTATATTACATTCGGCGATTCAGTGTACAGTACCATGGTCGAGCACTTGCCAAGCAAGGAAGATTTGGGCGCTGAAGGAAGAAGAAAGCTCACCCGCATGAAACGACTTTGATAAATCATTCCTTTACCTCTCCTACCTGGTACTTCTCTGTGCCGAGCTTCTGAAAACTTCTCGGAGGCATGCTTGATCAAAGCCAGCATCTTTGGCAAGTCTTTTGCGGTCCATCTGGAGGTTCTCTGCCTCCATACCGTATGCAACCGTCCGCTGCCGTCCGCTGAGGGCTTGCTCAAACCCACGAACCACTAAAGTGACATAGGCAGTGGCATGAAATTAGAAAGAATGCAGCACGAGAGAGTGCATGCCAAATGTTGCCCAGTCATTGTTTCAGGCTTCTGAACAAATCTTGGGAGGCATTTTTGTGTGAATTCCAGCATCCTTGACAAAAGAGAACAGCTTTGCCTTCTTGGACTCCACGTCCCTTTGCTTCCAACAAGGTAAGCATGTAAGGCTGAGCTGCGCACAGAGCGAGCCACTGCACTGACCAGCCGGCAGAGTGTGAAGCGGTCAGCTGCTGTGGCAGCTGGACCCTCCAAGGATGACCTCCAAACACTCAAGTTGATGTCTCTCTTCTAAACAATATCTGTGCGTTCTGAACGCCACGATTTCCACAAGTTGTCAACCTTTCGTACAAAAGAACTTGAGCAAAAGTAGCCAAATGGCATGGAATATGATGGAGTACCAGTAATGAATAGAATGACACATTGAATGATTAGGTTCATTGACAAAAGCTTGGCTCAATATCAGTGCCGGCCTCCCAACCACAAAGCACCTGCAGGGACACATGACGAATGGCCAAATGGACTTGTCTCAAAAATAATTACGGATAAAGGAGAGCTGCCTACTGTAGTGGTGGAACGGCATGAAGAGTCGTCAAAAAGACAAATGCTACGTGCAGAATAGCGGATGACGGTTCGGATTGCATGTTCAGCATCGCAAACAATCTTCTTAGATGTGAAATTCTAACAGGAGCTACGCTACACCAATATCAATTCAAAACATGTCGGTAGCCAATAGACTTTGTTTCCATCCAAGGTTGAGTCCTTCATTGTACCATGTGAAAGTGACATTTCTATATACATGTGTGATTACCATGAAGGATATAAAAAAGGGCTTGATTTCGCAACCAGTAACTCAAACCTCTGCGTGGTGCAAGCCCTTTGTTTGGGTTCAATATTTCCAGAAAAGCCCATTTCAAGAAACGATTCCAGGAAAGTGTAGTGGGATGCAGCAATTCAGCTTTGTCACTCTCTTGCATATCCTTTCCCAGACTCTTTGTCCTGGTCTATGGTACTATATCAGTCCTTGCCCCTGCAGGCAGCTACTTCTCTATCATTCTAGCTTTTGCAACTGGTGCTTTGCTCTGCTACTGGTCTTGACTCCTGCACTGGAATAGTTTGTTAACAGCATGTAAACCAATTCGAAAACAAACAGCTGTGCCTTGGAGTACAACTTCCTAAAGATGTGCACAGCAGACTCACACCCGATATACCAGCGTCTGAACCTGAAAGCTGTCTGGCAGTGGCTGCAAACCACGTTCGGACATCCGGCAGAATCAGAGTCTCGTTGGATTCTGAAACCACCTTGGTTTCAGATCTTGAAAAGAACACCAAAGAACACTGCCCTTCAGAGCGGACATGGGCCGGCCACTGCATGCACAAGTTCAATGCAAAGTCTGCAACCACTTCTCTGCTCTCACTTGCCCAGGCACATTGTGGACAAGGCTCTGAGAAATGCAAGAGGTACAACACGGATTTAGCATCGTCATCAGAGACAGCATCACACATGGCTTTGTGTTCCTCGCAACGAGTGCAGCAAGTCGGACATTTTGTCGAACGTAAGATAAGATAAGTATGTGAAGCCCAAGAAAGGCACCAAGCACTGGCAAGCTGGCGCCTTGGAGGCAAGGGGGAAGATCATCTTGCCGAAATCCCGAAACGTCATCAAGCCCAAGGCTCTGCCTCTTCGCAGTTCGAAAGGAATCGGATTGCAGGACCATCAAAGTCTCTGGAGCGAACCGGTTCGCGGGTGCTTAAGCTGACACACGAGATGGAAGGCTTGAGCCTCCTCTCCGAAGCTCTGCTTCTTGGACAATGGAGCACAGGTTGGCAAATGGCACTTTTGCCTCATGCTCCTCATATCAAAACGGTACATCTTGCAGAGTTGCAATAAGATATCAAATTTATCAAAGACTGGAGCAAATTTCTGTCAGCTCGCACAACACAAGTCCAGTCCTTCATTAGCTGCAACAGGTCAGTGTCGAGCACGTAGCCCTGCTCTCAAAATCTCTCAAAAACCGCAAGTCAGCCCAGTTCAAGGTCTCCCCACCCCTCCAGGGCTGAAAATACTCAATAAGGATGATCACTGAGAATTTGTGAACAAGTGCTGTGCTGCTTACCATTTATATATATATATATACCTCTAAGCGACGTCACCTTGCTCCTTGTGAACACGGTGGACCTTCACTCAACGCTACAGTCACACCACAAGGATCGCCTTTCCAAGAGGATCTAAGACTCTGAAAAGTGCAGCCACACCACATCCGCCAGCACCAGGTCCAATCATGGCCTGCACAACGCGCGTTCGTCCAAACCCTCCACGCTTTCAGTAAGCAAAGTATGCAGAACAGGATTCTGGCAGCGTAATTCTTTCAAGTTCAGTGGAAACACCACAACCTTCTAACACAAAATGAGAGCATGTGCAGCCTTGGCATCTTCCGCCTCAGCATCCCACGCTGCTTGCCGCACCATGGCCTGAAAAACATGCACAGCAACATCTTGAACCGGGCCAGCTTGGTTCGATTTGCCAGGAAGAAAGAAGACAAAAGACCTCGTTTCCTTGTTCCCATTAATGAGTTTGCAATTCTTCCGGATGCCAGTCACTCTAAAAGCCAAAGCGGTCCTGCAAAATCGAACGCAGGATGTACCGCTCATCAGAGCGCGTTGGTGCGCACAAGGATCCCTGCGAACAGCTTTGACAAGTCTTGTAGGTCAAAATCATCCAACCAACCTTCAGACTTAAGACTTAATTAAGGTCATCATGGGGCACGTTCAAATCGGGCACTTCCACGTTCGCATGTTCTTTCACGGTTGGCTTATGCAGAAAGCTTCTTTTAAAGCCTGCACCCCGCCTTGAAATAAAATGGCTCAGGAGCCAACAAGCGCGGCAAGTCTGCTCTTGGCGAGTCCACTCTGGGTGAGCTTCGCATTGGAAACAAGTCGGTCGCCATGTTGACATCCGAAGACGAGAAGACTGCAGTAGTACAAAGTAAACAATTATAGATTATTTCTTTTTTGAGTTACTAGCAATTTATGGCCTCCAACCGAGAAAGATCTTTGCTTCTACAAATGTGAATGGCAACACTTCCCCACGTGCGAGACCGCAGGAAAAGGATAAATGAGTTGCGGCAAGCTCTCATAGGGATCTATCTAGCATGGTATTGATAGACCAATGATTGTTTCTTGGAGCTCGTTGCACCCAAGATTCCGTTTTGTAGTTTCAGTCAGGATGGTGGTTAAAGGTGCTGCCTGCTGTTGAAAGGTGTGGCCAGGATCTTGTTAGAAGGAAAATGCCTGTTTGTGAGTCAAGTTGACTTTAGGCAGCAGAATATGATGATGCAGCGATGCGCAACTTAAAGCCACTGCAGTGCAGTTGAACTGCAAATAGTCCAAAATCAAAGAAGGGCTACAAAATCATTGTAGAGCGTGACTAGACTTCCTCTTCGCGCATTTGGATCTGATACAAACCTGTGATCCTGTCTAGGAAGCTGGACATTCTGCAAGTGCCGGAAACAAATATACCCAACTGATGTCTGAACCTTTAGCCTTACTTTAATTCGACTCTCAATTTTTATGGCCGAAAGCCGATGCATTGGCAGTCATGGCTTGCACGTAGGTTCAACGCCTCAAGGCACTTCCAAACAACCATTCGACAAGGATTCATTGGAAGCCTCTGAGGCAAAAAGGACCACAAAAGCACAAGTTCGAAGCAAATAAAGCAGACTAGTGAAGATCAAGAGAACTGCAAACCCAGCACTACCTTGCCTTTTTGCGTCAAAGAGCCTGCGCACCTGGCTGCCTGACGCTGGTCGATGATGCTCACATCAGAACCAATCTCTGCGTCAGCATCTAATATCTCAAACACCCTTCGTATCACTACAACAGCCAGTAGCCTCCAAGACAGCTTTTCTGGACCGTGAAAGCCGAAGGCCTTGCACATGCACACTCTTTCAGCAACAATCAAAGAATTGCAGTAACAAATAATCTTGGAAGTAATGAGTCATGAGTGCTGAGGGCATTCTGTCTTAATTCCTCAAGTGCTAATCAATCGCACAAAGGATGCTGCATCAGGAGGTGACCAGGGGGCTTGTGCACCTGGCATGTTTGGCTGGGCCAGAGTTGTGCATTGTAGGGGTTTGAGCAATCACTACTACAAGAGTAAACAATTGACTTGCATGCAGGTTTGAGCTGCTTCAACAGCCAACTCTTGACCTTGCACCACTTCAGAGCCAGCTTCCTCAGTCCTGTCCAGGAGCTCAAACAGATTTAAAAAATGACTAACTCGCTCTCAAAGCATTGCTGAAGTGCTATGTTTGGCTTATTCATGCCACAAGCAATTCGCGACAAAAAGGATCGTGGCTGTGGCGTAAAGTGAACAGCCGAACCGAAGCCGACAAGGAGCAAGGACGCTACTAGGGGCAAATGGCATCGCTTCTAGTAACAAGTGCCTTACTAGTAGTAACAAGAAGCTACTAGGCGCTCCTGGCCTTACTACAAGGAGCAAGGATGCTAGTAGGGGCAAATGGCATCGCTACTAGGAGCAAGAAGCTACTAGGGGCTCCTGCTTCTGACCTCTCGGGCTCCTGGTGCTGAGATGCCCTGGTCGTCCTTGCCCAAACAGGATGCGTCAAGTCACTTCAAGAGGAAACCATGGAAAGCCAACCTCATCTTCAGCGATAGGCAAGTAGAGAGCCTATGTTCAGATTGGAAACCACATCAATACAAGCTGCTACAAGCTACAAGCTTCCACTTTGCCTGTTTGTGCCATTTCCCAGCTGGCTTCTTGCCTGGACCAATACATGAACTAACAAGGAAGCCATCACAAGCCTAACCCTTGCCTTTCCCCTGTGAGCGACAGCAACGCATAATGCAAAATACCTCGTTTGAATCGCACTGTCAACTGCAAGTGAAAAACATCTATCAGAATCTATCCAAGACTGTATCCAAACACATGTTGAGCCTAAAGAGATCCAAGAGATTGACTTTCGCCCGCGTACTGCCCACTGTGGTTAGTAAAGCTGCGATCAAAGGCACCATCAGCACCAGCATCAGAAGGCACGCCAAAATCAAATACGGTGCCGGAACTTTCTCAATTGCATCCTGGCACAGCTGGTGCTGCTTCTTCAGGGTGTACGTGCGTTCAATGTGTGCGGACACACTCTTGCATGCTGATTCGATTCCAATGATCCTGTACAATTTATATTTATTCAGTCTCGGCCCTCAATTTGAGCCGATGCGTTACTGATCCTTCAAAGTCTCAAGAAAGTGTTCCAGTTCTTTGGTCGATGCTATCCTGTCAACATTCGCTTAATTCCCAAACCAATGCGGACAAACGAAAGAAGCACCCAAGGACTACCCTGGCATTGTATAGCCAAGCCAGTCCCCAGGAAAAAAGTGCACTAGCACGTTGGCACATGTTGAGCAGTTTGTAGCAAATCTGACAAGTCCGCCAGGTCAACCATGGCTGCTTTGGACTCTGCGGCAATTTCTCCTGCAACTGGGACCCAGGTGTGGTTTGCCATGCGTGATTGAATCCAATATTAAGTGTATCAGTAGTAACAAGGATTACCAGCCTAAACCCCAAACAGTTTCGGCAGGATTTGTTGCGTCAGGCGTCAGTTCGTTGAATTCCAATCTTGGTGGAATATTATGTATATATATATATCGCAATATATATATATATGTTTCTTTACATACATAAATTCCTATAGCCTCCGGCTGGTCGAGACCAGCATGTAAACAAATAACGACTTTTGGGGAACGGGATGACATCAAACTTACTGTAGAACTCAAGAAGTCATTGCATCACTGGCGCAGCCAGTGCTACCAAAAACAAGCTCAGGACAAGGCAGTGGAGAAAGGAAAAGCCAAGCGTGCATAGACCAGAAGGTGAAGAAAAGGCCCACGGCACCCTGACAAATGTGGACAAGGCCCCGGACAAGGCGGAGAAAACACGGACAAACGGACAAAGCTGCACAAGGCCCAGGACAGGGTGGAGAACACAGGGCCCACTGCGCGGCCACAGCTATCATGAACAGAACCCCTTCTTCCTAACAGAGAACCCTAACAGTACACTGCTTGAGGAACAATACCATTCAGAAACTGCTCCCTGCACATCATTGAATTTGTTGCTATCAAGTTGACACAAAACAGTCGCCTGGCAACTGGTCAGCCCAGGCACGGGCACGGACCTAATGACATAAATCGAAACTGGGAAACTGGAAAGCAGTGTCGAGCACTCATCACAGTTTCCATGCTGTTGTCCAAGTTGTACTGTCAGCTGCAAACGCATGAACCGGAAATTGATCAGAGGCATATCACGGATTTGCATGTTTTGTCAACTCAACTGCATGCATCTAGCCAAGATAGCGGCATGGGGAATGGAAGGACACTTGGCAGGGCCAGACACAGCATCCTCAACAGCATCTCAAATCATTCATTGTCTTTATTGTTGCTGCAAGGAAACTGCGGGGCGTGCAAGGAAACTGTGGGGCGCACCTCATTGTGGACCGCCCTCAAGTTTCCCCCTGGTCAACTGAATTGAGCTAAGTCCAAGCACAACAGAAGCACACAAAGTTCAAATCATTGAATTGCATGTGTAAATGTTTCAACACGTGTCTCTCACGTTTTTTCATGGATTGGTGGCCTTGCAAAAAACACTGGTGGGAGTTGGCGAAGAAACTGAAGACTTCGCAAACCCCCTTGGCTCGTATGCACAGCAGGACACGATGCTGTAAACGTAGTCTTGGACCACCCAACCAAATGCACCACTACTAGGTCCTGGACAGACTCAACACACATCTTCTGGCAAGCGGCAACAGATTCAGCCCGCACCTTCTCCTGTGCTTGCACAAACGAACCCAGGCTTGGCATACACCCTTCATGACGCTTACATGACGCTGAAGCCGTTTCCAATGCGAATGGCTCGTGCGGCCACACTGTTGACACATCTTGACACGGTTGAAACATTCTAAATTGGTTCGGGGTCTTGAAAGGCAGCCCTCATTGTTTCTTATTTCAACCACACAAAGCTGATTCCTAGTCTGGACCGCATGCCACTACACTCGGCACCAACAACCACAGCGGAGCGACTCAAACTGAAATCACATCATGACTTTTCATACGCACCGTCCTGCTCAGCGGAGGAAAACAGAACGTTGTCCTCGGGTCAACTGCGCTTGCACTTTGTCCAGTCTTCTTGTCTGCACTACGATCTAACTGAGAAGTGAGAGGACAAAAGCCAGCCCTTGCACACCCTTAGAACTAGTGATGCGAGAGTCTCCAACACTCCGGCACAGACCCCTTGACAACACCCACTTCGCTAGCAAGATTCCTTTCAAATGCTCCAAAATGCATCTGCCGTGTCCTGCTTTGTCCAATGCCCTATCGCTAGAACCCGCTTTTCGGAGGTACCCTCTTTTGCCCGAGACGGCCTTCAAACAAGGCGCAAAAAGGGCACATCAACGGCTCGGAATGTCTCAACGAAAATGCTGATAGACGCATGTTTGCCGGGTCTGATCGGTAGAACCCACTTTTCGGAGGTGCCCTTTTGCCCCGACAGCCTTCGAGCCACCCAGAAAAACTCATCCTTGTCTTTTCTGGGGGAACTTGGTGCTAGAACTTTTTCAGTCGTGTCCATTTGTGACCTCGAGATGGCCTTGGATCACACCGCAAAAATGCACCAACCAAGAACGGAGGCTTTGTTGCCGCGTCCCGCTTTGTGTCAGGAGCCTTCTTGCTAGAGCCCGCTCTTGGGAAGCATCCTTTTTTGGCGCCGACACCGAGCCTTACGCAGACACGACACAAAAGGGCACAAGCCCACTAAGCTTTCCTTCGACCCTCTGCATCTGGATCTTTGTAAGTCACTCCACAAGCCAAAACAAACACTGTAAGTCACAATACGCTACCATACTAGAACCGACAAATTTGCCAAAGCACTGCCATCGTGCTCAGTTGATGATGCAAAAAATGCTGTCATGGCCAGTTGATGACGCAAACAATGCTAGAATCAACCGCTGCGGCATCACTCGCATCACAAGGGCCCTCTATTGGTTCTTTTTTACGTGGACTGACAAGCGCATGCTCTTGAAGCTTGCAACCTTTGAGTGCCTCTCTCTGATCGTTCACCACGGTGTCACATGCCACTTTGGAAAGGAATAACTCTCTGACTGATCATCCCATTGCTTCGCATGTTCAAAGACTCTCGCATTTACCTCTATTGCAGCAACTCGACAAAACCACCAAGCGACAACTTGAGGTGCACCTCTAAGATCTCTAAGACTCTATGATTCTCTTCCCACCATGATTCCAAACCCCAGACAAGACAGCGTGCTTTCTTGGTTCAACCAAAAAAACGGCACATTGTTCAAACCGCTGTCTGGGAAACGGACTAAAAAGCAGTCAGGCTGTGCTTGAATGACCATGCTCAATGGAAATCCTGCCTAAAATCGATTGAGACGAACCATCGCTGTTGCAAAGTTCCAAAATTACAGAATGCTGGCCTCCACATCGCTAGAGCCAATATCAGGCTCATACCTGTTCAGTCAAAAAACCAGAAACACAGAAACAGCTAACAGCTGCATATCGCCGCGAAGTCTGTGCCAACAAACGCCAGGTCACGGCACGTCCATGCTGAGAAAAATCTTGGAGACCTTCAAAGACCAGGATGATGCGTCACACTATCTGAATACCGTATACCAAGGATTCACTTTTTAGCCCGCTCTGCCCCCTACCACTTAATTGAGTAGGCGTCTACTTAAGTAAGCTACTAGCTACTGGATACAGGATAGCTCACGCTATTTTTTGCTTGGTTCCTAGATGTTTGGAAAGAACAAGGCGTTCAGACCTCCTTCCGCAGCTCCAAGTTCTTGCCCTGATCCGAAGCCTTTTCAATGTCAGCCACTGCCTCAGCCAACTTTCCAACAAAAATATGAGGCAACAAAAACTCTATAAGACTCTATTGCCAGTTTGGCTCTTTATAAGCGAACACCGTCGGCAGCACCTTCTGTTAGTGCCTGGCTTTCCAACTTCGAGAAGGAGGAGGCAAGGCCCTCAAGCCCTGTGTTACTTCCCCTCAGAAGTAAAGCCTTCACAGCATCTAGTGTTTGGAGCTACTTAAGGCAAAGAAGCGGGTAGAGAAATTAATGTCCTAAACACACAGCAGCGGGCAAAATACAAATAGATGCAGTATCACACCCTTCCAGTGCAAGTAGCGCTACAAAACTGGACACCAACAAACTAAATAGACTTAAATAGACTGCATAAGTTGCACCAAAGGATCAGGTCAACGTTTTTGTGCACCTGCTAAGCATGACAAATCTGGTCTCACCACATCCACATCTCATCAGCACATCATCTGCACACCAGCTCCTCCTACACCCATCAGCCCTGATAGCAGTGGCCTTGAGTACAACATTGATTGTTACATTTTGTGGAGAAGAATAATGCAAGTAAATATGGACTGTAGTGCAGCTATTTGTGGAAGTCTGCCGAATGCTAGACCTGCCTTGTGCAACTGTGCAAAGAGCACACACACACACACCTTGTCGGCTTTTTTGTGCTCAGCCCATCGCTGTGCCAGCTGGCAGTAAAACCTGGAAAACATTTTATCGGCGCACGTGGCTTTCCCACGAGAGATGTAAACTTGGCCATGTGTTGATGATTGTAGACATGATTTCAAACACCCAGATCCACTTCTCCATGGCACTGGAATCAAGAAGAATATTGATTAAAGACAGGCCTTGCCCTCTGCCAGAAGGCTGCCAGGCATGAGGGTAACAGCACCTGCTTTCCCTTCCACATCCAAAACCTGGCACTCGCTAGTCCGGCAGTCTGAGGGAGTCAAGCACGAGCTGCTACTGCTAGTGCCCACCGAAGGTCACTGAAGGGGTCTTCTTACCTTCTTTTCTTCTTACTAGGAGCAAAGGGCATCGCTACTGGGAGCAAGGACGCTACGCTACTAGTTAGTAGCTCCTGGCCTTACCACTAGTAACAAGAAGCTACTAGGAACAAATAACCCTTCAGCAGACTTGTGAGTCCTACGGTCCGATCCATTTGCAGTGCTCAGTGCCATGAGGGTCCGCTAGCCTTTGAGGAAGGAACATGCCAGTGCTGAGCAAAAGCATTTGGGAGGCCTTTGAAAATGAAATGATGCAACACATCTGTGACTTTGGAGGCCATCGCTCTTAGGAACAAGAAGCTACTAGGCGCTCCTGGCCTTGCTACTAGGAGCAAGGTACTAGGGGCTCTTGGCATCGCTACTAGGAGCATTCTTACTTACTATCTGTGACCATGCTGAGCCTCAATTTCTTTAGGTCAGGACTGGCGTGGAGGTTGGTCAATTGCACCTTCGACAGTAGCCCAAAGTCCTTGCAATCTGCTGGGGGTTGTACTTCACATCTTTGTGCACCTTTTGTGAAATCTGCAAAAATATGTCAGCGCGACTGCACCACAAGCTCGCCAGGAAAGCATCAGTATCACATTGAATCTGAGGATTTGACAACTGAAGCTACCCGGGCCTACAGTCAAGAAAACTTTGAAAGGTGTCTGCTTGCAAGCACCTTTGGACCTTTGGACAAATACATACGTATATTATCTATATACACACATATCCCTCGCTGTTGTTTTGCCGCTCTGGAGACCAAGCAGGGCCACAACTGCAAACCAGCATGCAATGCACACTCCAATGCAACGCTCAACTGTAGTTGTCTGCAAGTGTCTTGGGAAGTGGGACAAAGATGTTTCTTGAGCGGTGAACACTTTTTAAAGCTGGGACAGGTGAACCTCTCCAACGCAAGGCTCAACCGTCCACCTGCTTGCCCCCACTTGAGAAAATACATGGAAAGTAATCTATATAGTATGTTGTTTTTCACATTGGTTCGGCCTGAAACCGAGCAATGCAAAGTGGCGGGCCAGCAATTGCCTGCCGCATAAGATCGCTTTGACTCGAGGGCTAACCAGAGTTTGAATCTAAAATTATGATGCCAAAGCTTCTTGCGGACTTTTTTAGTAGTTCAAACCGAGGGTCGAAGGCGTTCAGTCAAGAGTTAAGATGTCCCTGCATGGTGAAATCCTCAGAATTGACGTGATGGTCTGGAGCATTTCGCCTTGTCAGCACTTCACCAAACACAGCTCCGCCTCAGGATCCACCACACAGGTGGCGTTGAGTGGATGAAGTTGACAGCGGCCTGAGTTCCTCAGGACATAGACTACTTCAGCGACAGGAACACTCAAATTGACGAGCTCCCATAAACACACCCATTCTGGCTGTCCGTGCCCCATTCTCCCAAACATGACTAAACATGTGATTGACTTTTCGACCGACCCTCACACATCTTCATCTGAACATGTTGTAAGCATCAATGTCAATGTAGATAATCAAAGTCATCACCTCTCTGCTAGCACCGCTGCAATCACTGGCTTGTTTCTCTTCACTGGCTCTACTCTCGAGCACCTGGCCTCCTGAAGCTGAAGAAACCACAGCCCAGGGACTGATGGCACCTTGCCTCCCAAAGCAAAGTAAAACAGAACGTGACAAAGTACATTTCCCCCCGGGCGAGGGGGGTAGGGCCGTGAAAAGGCAATAGCTAGGTAGCTAGTAGCTTAAGTAGCTACTACCTGGAACGCAGGATAGTTCACGCTTCTTCAAGGAAGCTTCCTCCGCCTGATAGCGGAGGGCAGCTTTCTTGAAGAAGCGCTCGCACTATTAATTTGCTTCCTAGATTGTTATGGAAACTTAACCTTGAAATCTCAACCAAGCGTGTTCCGCAAGCTCATTGCATGGTACACCGAGTACTTCATTCATTGTTTGATCAAGTTGGCAAAAGGCACCTGGCACCCAGCTATTCCCTCCTGACAAAAAACTTCAAACTTCAATGACTGGGCTGGTTGACCGATTGATAGGTTTCTAATTCCAAATCTCAGCTTAGGAGCAAGGACGCTACTAGGAGCAAAGGGCATCGCTACTAGGAGCAAGGACGCTACTAGGGGCTCTTGGCCATACTACTAGGAGCAAGGACGCTACTAGGGGCTCCTGGTGATCATAAGTTTCAAGAACAAACAATGTGGGCAACCCAAAACACACCAAATGTTGACTATGTGTCGATGTAGCGCCCCATTCCTCTTTGTGCATCGCAAAGTGAGTGAATCTTGTTGGCAAGAGAATAGGTGCGCACTCCTCCTTGCTTTCTTTGAAGCCAGGAAGAGCAGGAGAGTATGCCTGAACTCACAAATAAGCTTTTGCTCCTAGGCAAATGCGGCAAAAAACAAAATAACTGGGATGGAGTCGGCCCAAGACTGACACATTGCATTTGTAGGGCGGAATCTTAAAGAACAAATGTATTGTCACGTCTGCCAATCTGAAGTCAACTTGACTGTCTCATCTACCATTTCAGGAATTTGACTGCTGACAGGTAAAAGAACCCATATTGAAGCAAACATGCTGCACTGGCATCGAAATCATGCCAGGCGAGCCATGCCAAACAATGGGCACCTGAGTAGGTTGAAAGCCAAAGACATGTCACGCGACCCGCATGCCAAACATCATCGGACAGGGCTTGGGAGCTCACCCGACGTGATTTGTCGGATCTTCTCGAACCTGCATAGTCACAAGAAACTACTAGTAACAAAGGGCATCGCTACTAGGAGCCAGGACGCTACTAGCAGCTCCTGGCATCGCTATGCCGCTATTAGTAACAAGAAGCTACTAGTTGCTTTGAGGAACTACAACTGTGGCCAATGGGACCGGGACTGCCAAATTCCAAATGGACTTGGTCACAAATTCCATGGGCCATAACTTCTATATATAACTGACACAACCGTCTTCACATGCTGATGCTAAGCATATCAACCTTGTCAAGCAAACGTTCTTGGACCTCCTTGTAGTGGGGTGGCAAAGTTGTGCTGACTTCGGCATTGGCGTGGGGGCCACCCGGCGCAGCCTGACAAAAGTAGTCGCGTCACACTGTAGACACGTCAGCAGTGACAGAACATACGAAGATCTTGAAGAATCCGCATGTTCTGCAATCTACAAGTCCGCACAATGCGGGGCTAAATGGAATAAAGCACATTAACAATGAAGGTTGGTGTAAGCTTCAAGTGTACCTTTGACAGCCAAAAGCAATCCAAGCAGGGCACAATAATGAAAAAGCGAATCACCTTGATCAGATTGGTTGCTGGATGACTGTCAATCTCCAAGTTGGGAGCCAACCCACACTCAACCCGGTTGGACATCGAACTGAGTGAGCCCAGGGTGGATCCTTCTCTTGGAACTTGGTTGCACAACGGCAGCGGTACTCAAGGCAGTCTGAGAGCAGCCATGCCCCTATGAGGACGCGGCGACGAGAGACGGTTGACAGCACAAAGTTCCACATGCATTAGGAGGATTCCAAAGGTGGTACTCGACTGGTCATAGCCAAAGTCAAGTCAACCACTTTGCACGTGACAGTGTCGACGTATCACTTAGCAGGCACCCAATCTTCCAAAATGATCAGTCACCTTTGAGCAGCCGCGAAAAGGCGCATAAAATGCACCAAACTTGCAGGGCAAGCTCCTTCCCCTTCTCTTTCTCCTTCACTCTCGGATACCGCCCATTTCTGTAGTCGATTGGACCTCTTGTCTGGTTGACTGGTGACACCCTCTTTAAGAGCACATTCACGGGCACACGTCAACAAAGGAGGACAACGTGATCCAAGAATCGATAGCAATACAATGTCCTTGCTCTTTTGGAATGCAGCAACAAACTTGAACATCCTGTAAACACTCAGGTCCTGCAAGAAGACAGATTAATTAAAACTCTGGTATTAGCTGTTAGCTTGATCAGCTGGCAATCGATCAGTGTTGATTGGGAACGATCATGAAGTCGTGCCAATGAAGCATCTGCCCTGCTACAACTGACCTGATTCAAAGCAAAAATAAATCTGCTTGGCAATGCTTCACATTCTGCTGTTGGTTTTTACCAGCCTGCGCAATCACCACTGGCGCGCCCTGAGGTTGAAAACAAGCAGTGATAAGACATCTTGGTGTAGCTTGTAAAATGCAGAGTCTTCAAGCTTGCCTCGGGTTCAACAAATAACTTCCCTGCCTGGCAGCCTGGTGTGAGACTCATTGAATCTCTGGAGCAAAGCTCCTCTCATATCAACTAGCGGCAAGTCAATTCATCCCCAGCACCAAGTACCAAAGACACACAGCAAACTCGTGACGCAAACACATTATGGTGCGCTCCTCTACGGTAATTCCAGCAATGCATGACAAGCATTGAGCCGACCTAAGAACTGCTACATATATGTGTACAGTGCTTACCCTTCCACCTAAAATATTGTATTGCGGCACTCACAAGTGTCTGGGCACAAAGCACTTCATAGCAGCAATGGGTATGCACCTTGAAGCTCTAGTGTGCTTCACACTCACATTCGAAAGCAGGATGAATCTACCATGAGCTCCGTGCATGTTTAGCAGGCAACACCACAGCTGAAGCATATGTGGATGTGGCAGTACGCGTTGAGATAGTCGTCAGTTGCGACAATCTTGAGGACGTAGTGGTTGAAGCCAAGCTTGTCCATGAACTTGATCCACTAGATGTTGTTCGCGTTGTTAACGCAGTAGAGGAAAGCAACGTTGTCGACGAGACTGGTGTTGTGAATGTGGTCAATGTTGATGTGGACAATGTAGTCATTGTGGTAATTCTGCTGGATGTAGTAGGGGAGGTAGGAGCGCCTCATCAAATCGATTGGATGCACACAAAACAAGCGAGGTCATACGTAGCTTGTGCTAAGCCAACTGCTTGAAGTTGATCTGAACGTGCTAGAAGTAGGAGTGTTGTGACCTTGAAATATGCAAATCCTGCTACTGGCTACATTTTGTGACTTGTCAAATTGAAATCCATATATTCCAAGGTCGACACAAAGTTTGAATAGGGATTCAAATTCTTGCCTTGATGCTTCGGCACTGCAAGCAGTCCCAAAAAGAAGAGAACTTGCTGAGAGACAATAAGCTCAGATGCAAGCTTGCTAATGCTGTCATCTGCATCAGCATCAAGGTAGTGGAAAGCAGAATCACTGGAGGGTTTCCTAGCACATAGCTTAACCGCCCCAAGAATCTCGTGTCTATTGCAGCCGTTGTTCTAACAATTTGATGTGCTTCCATTCCCAAGTAAGCGGCGAGAAGTCCAAAGGTGGAACGTATCGCGACCAAACCAAGTCCCACCTGACATCAAAAGACAATGAGCTTTTCCACAAGCCGTCATGAAGCTGCAAGGGAAAAGAGGGAAAGCGAACGCCATGAGGACCCCGTGAATCCAAAAACAGCGGCCCTGAGGAGTCCACACCTGTTGTGACTCTGTGTCTTTCTTTGTTTGCCCGCCCTAAGGGACAAACTTGTTCGCTCCTAGCCTAGCTACTGAGAAGCTACAAATAGTAATTGGACGCAAAATAGCTCACGCTTCTTCTTCAAGGAAGCTGCTTCCTCTCGCACTAAAGAAAAGATTTGGCGCCATGATCTTTCTGGTTTTCAATCAGTTAACTCATTCTCACCTTGATCGGTTCATGGCGTCAGTGGCGCCAGCTGTTAAAGCCTCGATTGAACACAGCATGGTGCAAAGCGGAAAGCCACAGAAAAGAGTAGCATATAGTAGCATCTTTAAGTTACCTTGGTCACATCGCCACGTGCAACCGTGAAAACCAAACCAACAAACACAAAATGAATGTGGGCAAGGTATGGCAAGGCAGAAACTTAAGCGAAGAACCACGAGATGTATGTGACATGACAATAGAAGAAGACACCATAAATTGCTGAGGTGACAGCCCAGGCTTGGCTGTTGTTCCAAAAGCGATCATGCAAAGACCTCATAATGTCATAAAGCATGCTGCGTCATGTTTGTCTCGAGCAGTTTGAACAAATGGACTGAGCGCGACACACACAAAATGGAAAGATTGAGAGTTCCTCCAGCACTCAGTGTTTCACTTCAACTTGCATGGGAGAGTTGCAGGAAACTAAGATTAGGTCTGTTGCTGCCAGACTGAATGCAAGTTTGAACTCGGGCTTGGAGATCAAATCATCCTCAAGCAGTGCAAAATATGTAATGATATGTAATGTTTGTGCCGTACTTATGTGCAGTATTTGCCAGCCTAAAAATCCTGCTGACACACAGCTTCACACCCATGCAATTCATCCTCCTGTTGCAATTGGTCAACGTACTTGAAGGTTGCCTTCGCCTAATCAAGAAGACATTCAATTAGCAGTTTGTGCAACAAATGCTGAAGAAACGTCCCGCCTCCTGTGCAAATGTTTCAGATGCAAGTGGCTGCCATCTGCCAACATTGCGCCACCTCCACAGGTTCTTTGTTTCACGGTGTATTCTGTGGACATCCAATGTGAGCGACAAGCCTGGGCCATAGATATTCCCAGCCCGTTAGACGCAATACATCTACCTGACACCGCAAATAGAAAAAGATGCCAAACGCAATCACTGCTTTGTGCAGTTTGAAAGCTGGGTTCTAGGCTACACTGTGGTTTTTCTCAACCTCTACAGAGACATTCCGGCAGTCAGCCTCCCACGCGCCTCACAATCGTGAAGGAAACACAATCTGACTGACTGTCTTGTGTCTCAACTGAGGTTGCAGCTATCTGCTGTGTCGTGCCGTGAAGATATCCATGCACTCCAATTAAATATAAGCGCTCGCGCCACTTGTGGGGAAATCCTCAAATGAGACACAATTCTGAAGAGAATGCTGGTTGGCTCTGTTGCCGCCATGATGCGAAACATTCACAATGGAGCTGCTCATTCGCCATGGAAACGATTCGCAACGCCGCCCACTGAATCATTCATGAAAATTCCTTTGTCACAATCAAAAACCAAATTTCATTCAAAATGCAAATCTGTTTATTAAATGCATGGTCAAGACATATGTCCTGATCAACCCTCCACAGTGAAAGATTTTTGAGCCGCAATCATCTCATCAAAAGCTGAGCATTTCATTTCTGCCATACACTGCTCTAGTTGCCAGCGGGACTCACCAGTGCAAGTCTGTGCAAACAGGTGAGGTAAATTGTGTTTCTTCATGTTTCTTCAATCAGCCTGGAGATGGCAGCCTCAATGGTGCAGGACCGCTTTACTCCAAAACTCACCACACGCACACAAAAACCACATTGGCAGCAGTCTGAGGGTTTCTTGAAGGAGTGGAAGATGGTCGAAAAAAAGGGACATGGCAACTTCTGGGACAGCCGTTCTGTGTTGCAGCGATGGAGATGATTTTGTGTGAGTGGGAGCAAGGGTCTGCTGCGCTGTTTTCACATGGCGGGGGATGAAGTCACACACAGGTGCGAAGCCATGGCGGAGCCGGTCAGTCCGAGACAGGGCAAGCCTTGAGGTCCACCAGGCACCTCATGGACAGCAGGATGACCAGCGACAAGGAGGAAACAGGTGGGCAATGCACAAGGGTTTCGTGAGTCGGTGGCAGACCTTACGGTGAATTACACTTCCCGTGGGTCTTCAAGTTCACAACACATTCTCAAAATAGATTTGGAACTCCAAAATTCACTTCCCATTCTTGAAACCTTTCAAGCCAACAACAACTCACACTGACTCACTCACACTTGAGCGAAAACTGCACGCTCGTTTCATCGCAAAACCCCAACCATCCACCCCAAGACATTCACAATCGTTCCTGCTCTACGATGTCTCGCAGCAGTTTGCACGTTTCAGGTATGTGCATTCTTTTACTTCGTGTTGCCAGCAGCGTTTGGGTGCATGATGGTTTCGGGATCTTACCCATGGCGACCTATCGCCTGGGTTTCCCGTGATCCTTTCGACCTCAATAGTTTCATGGCTCGACCAAGCGACACGAAACCGTACAGATTGAGAGGGTCCCTGAAAAAACTAGTACCTTAAGTAAGTAGGTTACAAACGTCCTACACACAAAGCGAAAGCACGTGCAACAGCTCACAAGCAACGCGAAAGCACTCGCACACCTTTTACGCGCACTCTCTGGGCCTTGAGCCAAAGTAAAGTACAAAAGGCTATGAGGTATTCCTGCATACAAGCTATTCCCATGCGAGACACTGAAAGTGTCGAGTTTAAGCGCACTCAAACATGCACAAAACTGTTCAAGAAACATTCACACTACAAAAGCTACAAAGACTTGTGTTCACAAAGATTCCAAGCATTGTACATTCCATGAGCTCTGCTCTCGAAACACAAAGTTCCTGCAACGAACGCTTGCTCAAACATTGGAAATGCAAAGCCTCACAGCTAGGGCTTCACAAAGCACTTAGGCATGAACGCTACTGTTCTCAAAACAGTTGTTCTGCACACAGTTCGTTGTAAACTGACCTCGCCACTAGTGTAGCACGGCCATACACTTTCACACCCCCTTTCGAGGTCAAGTGTCAACATCATTCTGCTGCTTGGGATTCTCCTCACGCCTCGTCTTCAAACACTTCTTGCATAAATGAAAGCGAGACAAAGCACGGCCTTGGGCATAGCTGCAGAACGGTGTCAGGTGCAACACTGTTCCCTTCTCAGTTCGATAGTATGAATCATGCATATCGAGCCAATCTGCGAACACTGGCGGGACAATATCGTTCACTTCAACGCTCACATCTCTTGTACTCCTCCTTCCCATTGACTCAAGCTGATTCCTCGAATCAACAATCACCTGCACTGAACGGCAACATAGCTTCGTCAGAATTCCTCCAACGAATATGCCACTCGCGAAAATGAGAATACATAGAATCTCAAACTCTCGCCCATCCACATAAGCAGTAATCACGGCTGCCTCCATGAACGGCGACGAAAACGCGAACGCGCGCACAAATAGCTGCGGATACAAGCAGTCAGCTAGCACAGCAAGCACAGCGAGCTTGAACCACA
Organism: Durusdinium trenchii; assembly: GCA_963970005.1. Taxonomy (NCBI): domain Eukaryota; class Dinophyceae; order Suessiales; family Symbiodiniaceae; genus Durusdinium; species Durusdinium trenchii. Next base: position 204,567 of record CAXAMN010011113.1, on the reverse strand, counting down.
CACAAAACAGAATAGAATAGAAATTGCAATTACTCTGAATCTCCAGACCTCCATGGCTTTGCCAATAAGACCTTCTGATCTCCGGTTCCGATCTTCTCTTCAAGAGACATTCGACCGACCTCGAAAACCTCAGACTCTCAGACTCATCAAAATCTATCTAATATTCCTCTGACATTCTACATTCGACCCTCTTCTCAAAGAAAACCTCGAAAACTCAGACAAAAGTCTCTTTTCGCGACGATCGAAGAAGCTGTGCTGCAAAAAGAGAAAACACCCATCATGGTGTAAGATCCATCTCGGACCTATCTCAAATCCGGCAGCATCCGCTCATGCATGTCCAGCCTCATTCCTTAGAACCCGAACGAAGTATCGAGCGAACACACGGGTGTATCGTTCCGTCTCTGTCCAATTGACATTGTTGAAAGCTGCATGCTCGACAATGCACTGACAATTGAACCTTTCCGCTAACCTGTTTGCAACCTCCTCTCTATTTGACATAAACCTGAACCTCTTTCCAACTGGTTGTTGATCTTTGGTAAACATCTTCATTGAACATGCGTTCACGATGCCTTCAAACTCTAGATGTTGGTTCGACAAGACCTTTTTCAAGACTTCCGACTTCCAGTACTGATTGTTTGCTGGTAGTTCTAGGCTCTTGGAAACCTGACCATGAACCTCCACAACCTTCTTCAAAAGACAATCGACTGAGTTGGCTAGTTCTTCAAAGATCTCGACATGTTTCTCCATGAGAAATGTGAATATGTATCTTGGTTCCGCACTGGCCAAGCTCAAATCGACGGCGGACCTCTGGCTGGATCCTGCGTCCCAGACAGAAGACAGAAGTTCAATGATTTCCATCTGAACTGACTTTTCCTGAAGACAATCATGGCATCCAATACAAGACACACCTACCTCCATACAAGCCTGCCTCAGACATGAATCTCGACCACAACAGAGTTCGGCAAAAACCATGTCTTTTCCATGTGTGTATGTGATTGCTGAAGACTTTGACGGGACTGTTGCAGACTGCAGCTGGCTGGCTCCCGACAATTCCTCAAACTCGTGAGAAAACTCATGCGCCGATCATTGGTCATCGGTGTGACGCTGCCCGCTCCCAGACAAGCAAGACATACCTGAGTCTCATGAGCTGCTGTTGTGGGCGGCACTGGCACTGCTGGTACCGCACTCGTCAACAGCGCCTGTGTCAACAGCGGCTGAATGGGAGCTGCTGCTGGCGCAGTCGGTGTCGTTGGAGGCGGCGGCGGTGGCGGTCCTCCTGATGTTTGCAATGGATGCGTGGTCCGGTCTCGGCCTGGTACAGCTCGTCGTACTGGACGCGGCGGCGGTCCCATAGGTTCATCCGTTGGATCTTTCTTCTCTTCCCTCTTCTTTTCCTTCTTCTTGGACTCTTCCTTCTTCTGAGGCGCTTCTGAGATCACTTCCGATTTCACAGATTTCAGCTCCTCTGGACCGAATCCTTCCCGTTCACACGGCCCAATGCATGATTGCCGTTGCCCTGCTGCCCCTTTGGCCGTGTTGGCAGAGCGTTGGCGCTCTGTCCTCAGTCCTCTCTGGCTGACTGCCTGACTTTGGCGTGGTGGTCTTTTCGGCCTCACGCTGGCGAGCCCTTTTGGGATGGGATGGCCCGAAATTCTTCCGAATGGGTCACGACCCTGCTTGAAGACTTTTCTTGCGACCCCGCTTCAATCTGGTAGTTCGTCAATGCGTGGAAGCAGGTCACAATAGATGGCACTGCCAGAGTGGCACCTGTCCAAGATGCCCAAAAGCCGTGCTTTTTTTTTCCACGAGCACGGACGCCATGTGGGCGGTGTGCCCAGGTCATCACAGAAGGATTGGAAACTCTGCATATTGGTGGGGGAGACAACAACACAATGTCAAACCTGGACGCAGGCGGTTGTCCATGCAGGCCAATCAAAGGTGGCCTTCGTGTACAGGCAAGGTTGTCATCCTTGCCAGCCTCGGTCACAGGCACATAATAAGCTGGTGCGAAAGTTGCAGCACAAAGGATGACGATCGCCAAAGGTCATCAGTTGCAATGCTTTGCTGGCCTTGGAAAACAACCTCTCAGAGGCACAACCCCCATAAAAGACTGCACGAACGAAGATTTATTCCACGAGTGCGGACGCCATGTGGGCGGTGTGCCCAGGTCATCATAGAAGGATAGGAAACACTGCATATTGATGGGGGAAACAACCCGAAAACGCCAACACCAAACACCCAACAAAACCCCAAAACCCAAAACCAAAACAGAAAACAAAAGCCACCACCAAAGATGTGGGCAGTGATTCCTCTGTACTGAAGTGAGACAGGAAAACGCTGCTGATCGTGGGTGGTTGCTCTGATCGGCCAATCAAAGGTGGCCTCACTCCGTTGGCAAGGATGAGGTCATCCAAGCCACTTTTGATGGTTGGCACTCGAAGTATTTTGACATCATACGAGGCACCGAGAGCAAAGTCAGCAGTTGCCAAAGAGTCATCAGTTACAAAGCATGGCAAGCCGTGGAAAATTCCCTCTCCGTAGCACAATCCATACTACTGACTGCACATACGAAAAGCAGAGGCTTATCTTGAGTGTGGCAGTGGAAGGCATTGCAACGAAAGGACTGCCAACGACGTGCTGATTTCCCTCCCACCAGGGAGGCACAACACACACCCAATGGCTCCCACGCGTCAGCCAAAGGGGTTGCAGGGTGTTCACTCTTCCATCAGATAGTGAGCATTGAGGTCACCATCCTTCAACATGCATGGCCCATGTGAAACTGGTGAGACAGAGACCTATCCTGGCATGGTACTTATGCCATTTGTGCAAGATTGGCTGTGGTTCGGCTCCCGCAGACGAGCAACTGAGGTTCTCCCTGGGCGCCATCCATCAACCGCACCCGCCTTCCATGGACAAGAGGGGCTCCCATCCCCGATGAAAGCGAGAATGACGACTCTATCTGCTTGTCGGAGCCTTACTTGCACTCGAACAGTAGAGAAGTGCTGCCCGCACGCAACTACTGTCAGGGATCATGCGCAACCACGGCGGCCATCTCAAACAGCAAAAGCATTTTCTTCTGCGTATATTCCCCTCCATTCATGCTGGCCTGGGAGTTTGAGGAGCCTACAGAGTGCGGTGCAGTCCAGAAAGGCTCCACTGGCAAAAGTGCAGTGAGGGGCTAGTTCTGCCGTCATGATATTCTGCCAAACAGACTGGGAGTGGCCAATCCATAGGTCACGCGGTAAGAGCTCTGGAAGGCTGCCGTGGCTTCACTGACTTGTATTGCCTTTAGGTCGAGGAAGCCCCGGCAGTCAGCTTTCGGGCATCGTTCGTATGTACAGTTTGCTCCGTGCAGGAGGGCAGCAAGCACCTGGCATTCCTTGCATGTTGAGCGTGATGAGGTTCGTGGCACGGCTACATGCAACATGGCTCATGTAAAGCATTCCTGATCAAAGTCCAGATTCTGTCCATTGCCACTTAGGAAAGCAGTCCGCCCGTGGATGACTGTAATGCTTCGCGGTGGCTCCTGCTGCTTTGACTGCCGTTTCGGCAGTCGCTTGCTTCCCAGTGATGAGAAAGTAGTTCTATAAATTCGTTGCACGAGTGGTTGTGAGGGCCAGGATAGCATCGCTGAGAACCATGCCAGGACAGGTCGCAGTTTCACCAGTTTCACCCGGGCCTTGCCCGTCGGAGGATAGAGACTTCAGAATCGACCTATCCGCCTCATTGGAAGAGTGAGCGCCCCCGTCCGCACATGGAGACTCCTCGTTCCTTTTTTTCCACGAGTGCAGACGCCATGTGGGCGGTGTGCCCAGGTCATCATAGAAGGAAAGGAAACACAGCATATAGATGGGAAATGAAACACGGACCAGAGCCAACCCAAAACGCAAACCCAACCAAACAAACCAACAAAACAGCACAAAAACCACCGCCAAAACATTCCCATCAATATCAGTAGTGTTTCCTCTGTACGGGTGTGAAACAGGTGAAAAGATGATCTACCAAATGACTAAGGGCCTGAATTCGCTACGAAAGGCAAAATGCATCTGGACGTGGGGCTGCTCGAGACGGCCAATCAAAGGTGGCCTCAGTCTGTTGGCAGGGGCATGGTCACCCTTGCCATTGTAGTGTCTGGCACTTGGCGTATGTTAGCATCCTACGAAGTGCCATGAGCAAGGTCGACAGTGACAATGACACATGCCCAGTGAGTCATTAGTTGCAAGGCATGGCAAGCCGTGGAAAATTCCCTCTCCGTGGCACAAACTATCCAATTGAATGCGCCTACGAAGAGCGGAGGCTAGTCTCGAGTGTGGCGGTGGAGAGCGTTGCAATGAAAACGAAACTGCAGACGACGTGCTGATCTCCCTCCCGCATGGGAGGCACAACACTTCCTCAATGGCTCCCACGCATTGCCAAAGGGGTGACTAATCCTTCAGATAGTGAGCATAGAGGACACTATCCTACCACGTGCATGGCCCGTGTGAAACAGGTGAAACGTAGACCTACCCTAGCATGGTACTTGCGCCATCTTTGTACAAGACTGGCCGTGGTTCGGCTGCCGCAGACGAGCAACTAAGGTTTTCCATCAACCGCTCTACTACCACCCGCCGACCAGGGACAAGGAGCTAAGGCTCTCATCCCGGCAGGCTCACAAAACTGCAGGCGATGAAGGATAGATGAAGATCAACTTGCTCGTCGAGGGCCGACTTTCGTTCAGGCCACTGGGGAAGGACTTTCTTAGTTGTTACAGTATGGCTATGCAGCTATGAGCCCGAGCACACTGCTTCAATGAAGTCTTCTCTCCAGCTGTCTTTGGCATTAGGCGGCAGGAAACGAAGCCACGGAGGCTTTTCCAATAGGTCGCATTTGTCAAAGGCATTGACTCGAGCGTATGTCCCCCTCCAAGTCGTGCTTTTCCCTGCTTTGCAGAATGTGCGAAGTTGCGTGCAACCAGCAAAAGCACGCCGAGCAATGTAGAGCAGAGTTACCGGGATGTAGACCTCTCTTTAGTGAGGCACAGTGCAGGAATGCTTCTTGTTCTATTCGTCTCAATTTGTTAGAGAGGTTGAGCGTTTGCAGCTGCGAGCATTGTGCGAAGGTAGACCCCAGGATTTCAACAATGTCCACGCGGGACAGGTCAACAATCTGGAGCCGTTTACAGCGCTCACAGGCAGCGGGCCCCACCCACGTGAGATCTGACGGAAGGGAGAGCGAAACGATGCCGGCTTCCAAGAAACAACATTCAGATTCCGAATTGCCTGCATCCTGGGGCTAAAACGACTCTGAGTAAGTAACATCTACGAAAGGCTCCATGTTGTAGGCAGACAACTGTGCTCGGCAAGTAGACCACCTGCACTCGCTGACAGCTCCTCCAGGCAGCCTCCCCTACAACACGAATTCCTGCTTCTACCTGAACATGTCTGACTTCCGTGTGGGACGAGAAAGCTTGTGGCAATATTCGCATGGAGACTCCTCGTTCCTCCGATGTTAGCTTCCTCGAGAACAACGTCATAGAGTGTCATTTGCTGCTCTATCCGGCACTGTCGTGAACATCTCCATGAGTGTCGCCAAATTTGATGGATTTGAAGACCTCGAACACCATGTGGTTCACCACCTTGCCTCTATTTTTTGTACGGGTGGAGGCGTGTGTGCCGAGAGGCACAAGTCACCTTGATTAAACAGGGATACTAAGGAGAAACGAGCCAGGCGCGAACAAGGCACAAAGCAACAACACCAACCAAACCAACCAACCCCAAAACAAGCCCCAAACACAAGATACCAAACAGCCGGGTTCATGTCTCAGAAGGGCTTTCCAAGCCGACGCAAAAGTTGAGTGAAACCGGGGTGAGACGGGGCTTTGAATTCGTTCTTCTACTTGCGCTCAGGACATGATGGTCTGGTCGACCACCTTGCCTCAGTGTTTCGCAGCTGCTGCAAAGTCCTTCCCTCAAAGAGATCCTTTGAAGGGTGTCCATTCCGAGACATTCCACTCGCAGTCCACGGGTTAGGATGCCAGCTTCGGCGGTGAGAATAGCAGACAACACATTCCGAGGGTGCCAGCTGCTCAACAGTGTTACAGCGCCTGGCTGTCAAATTTGGGCGCTTGTATTTTTCGAGATTGCATCAACCCAGCCACTTTTGTCCTGCAAGAGGCTGCTCATCAACAAGAACCTAGCTCGAATGAGCTGGAATTTGTTCACAAGGGCACCCATAAAGTGCTGGCTGACCCTATTTGGGACACCTTCGCGACAATCACTGTTTCAACGCAGTGTTTTGTAGATGCGCTTCACAAAGGGCATCTCAAGGGAGGAGCGAAAGCCATTCGAGTTCCATCCAGCACCACTGATCGAATATTGCCACAAGCTTTCTTGTTCCACACGGAAGTCAGGCATGTGACCCCACCAACCCAGAACGCAGCTTGCCTGAATGTTGTTTCTTGGAAGCCGGCATCGTTTCGCTCTCCCTTTCCGTCAGATTTCACGTGGGTGGGGCCCGCTGCCTGTGAGCGCTGTAAACGGCTCTGATTGTTGACCTGTCCCGCACGGACATTGTTGAAATCCTGGAGTCTACCTTCGCACAATGCTCGCAGCTGCAAACGCTCAACCGATCTAACAAATTGAGACGAACAGAACAAGAAGCATTCCTGCACTGTGCCTCACTAAGAGGTCTACATCCCGGTAACTCTGCTCTACATTGCTCGGGGTGCTTCTGGGGAGGCCCACTTTGGCGACCCTGGAATCCACTGCGTTTTTGGCGCTTGGTTTTGGGGCCGTCAATGGACAAGATTTTCGCACGCGTCGTGATCCGCTTGGCCGCTTCACATTGTTCCTGATCAGTCAACTGGTCTCTGGAAGCCGGGAGTCCCTGACGCAGGGCCGCGCAGGACCAGCTGGAGTGGAAACTGCAGGGAGAGAGCACGGGTCCTGCAATCACGCTGTGGGAGACTAGAATTATTTATAGAATAAAACAAGTTTGCAGGACCACTACGCCGACTTGCTTTTGGATACTTGTGGTCTCCAGTCCGACCTGCTTGTGGTGGAAGCGAGGGCCCGTGGGCCATTTTTTTTGGCAAGTGCAATTATCGATTGGAAAGTTAACGTGTCAAAACCTGCGCCAATACACGGTGAACACCAATCTCCGGCCCAATGGCCACACACGCGCATATTCCCCGGGAAAACAAAACTTGTTCTCCAACCGAGGTCCTCTACCCAAACCTACAACCAAGAACCAAACAACATCCAACAGACTTACACAAAGCCAACCTTTTCACGTTCACCCAAACCAACAAACGACAAGCAACCGACCAACCAAAAAGAATGGTTGAGCGCGAAGTACACTTGGAATGCCTTGGCGCAAGTGTGGAGCGCCCCGTTTGAAGAAGCGCCGGGACTACAATGTTAGGGTGCGTTTCGTGGCTTTCCGTTGGTCTTTGTGTTTTCTTGGAAGTTCCTCACTCCGATCCAATTAAAACTTTGTAAAACGCAAACGGGGTGTCGGTACCGCGCATTGTAATAGAGGGCCCGAGCGGTACCGAAGCGGTACCGCGCATTGCAAAGGAGGGCCCGAGCGGTACCGAGGCGGTACCGCACATTGCAATAGAGGGCCCGAGCGGCACCGAGGCGGTACCGCGCAATGTAACAGAGGGCCCGAGCGGTACCGAGGCGGTACCGCGCATTGTAATGGAGGGCCCGAGCGGTACCGAGAGCGGTACCGAGGCGGTACCGCGCATTGTAATGGAGGGCCCGAGCGGCACCGAGGCGGTACCGCGCAATGTAACAGAGGGCCCGAGAGGCGGTACCGCGCATTGTAATAAAGGGCCCGAGCCGTAATGAAGTGGTACCGAGGTGGTATCGGCACTGTAATATAGACGGTCCGACCCAACCCAGATTGTAACCGCAAAAACCCTATATAGTGCGTTGCAAGGGAAAACTTGAACGTTGACGCTAAGATGGAACCGGGAACCGGGCGGAAGCCTGGCGTAGCTTCCAACAAACATCAAGGACGCGAGCTCAAAACCTCAACAATATCTTTTCAGAACCCCATCCTTCACAACATGCATCAAACAACGACGTCAAATAAAACGAAACAAGGTTTCCTTGCCATAGAGATGGCTCCTGTAAACACACGCAAACATGACAGGCTCCACGGCGCCAAACCTTCGCTTAACATCTCCCCACCCTTCTTTCCTCTCATCCAAAAATAGAGACAGACCACAAAATACGAAGAATGGGTTCACAACGTTTGGTCTCAGGGCGCCAGGTCGACTCACGGCGGATGTCCACCACAAGCTTTGCAGCAAACAAACATGCGCCAAGCGTGCAAGGCTGCAATCAGACTGCCGAAAAAAGCAGCTGACCGTTGATCCGTCAGCTTGATTGCTTTCGATCAAGAACATCATGCAGGCCAAACGCTTTCTCCCCTAAACTTTTTGCTCCTTCAAGAGATCGAAAAAAGTGATTTTTTCTGGACACCAGTTTGGGGGTCCAAAAACCCTAGCAAAAACCGGTCCCGCCACGGAGGGCCTCCCCAGTTCAAGAACATGTGTGGCCATAAATCTTCGCAGGGTGTGGAGAACAAGTGCCTGCGGCGCTGCAAAACCATGGAAAAGCAGCGGCATGGAAAACTTCTGTCGCGTACGTGCAGAAACAATCGAAACTCTTGCTATTTTTCGCCCGGTGACTGAAATTTTGCCGACAAAAACGGCCCCCGTTTTGGGGTCCAGAAACGGACGGCCACTCACTCTGGCCCCCGTTTTGGATGGACTTCCACCAAACTGGGACTGGAACATTCCACCACCTCATCCCCCAAGCTCAGGGAGTAGATCCAGTTTTGGCAGGTTTGATGCAACAACAGCTGCAATTGGGACAGACTTTGATCGATGTTGTGAGACGAGGAAACCAACAACAGCAGCCACAACAACCCCAGCAACCACCTGTTGGAGTCCCTGAACGTGAACGACTCACAATGGACACAAAGTGGATCCCAGCAATGCCACTACCTTCGTTCAAGCAGTGGATTGGCAGGTCTCGAGAACTTTCTGGGTTCAGGGATTGGGCAGAGAAGCTAGGAGGTTCATTCACGATCAGAATGGCCCAGAGTTGAGGGAGGCACTTTTTTTTCCACGAGTGCGGACGCCGTGTGGGCGGAGTGCCCAGGTCATCATTGAAAGGGAAGGAAACACAACATGATGAGGGGGAAGAGAACACAAGCAACCCCAAAACCAAACAAAAACCCACCAAACAAGAACCCAACACACCACCAAAGGCCAGAGGCCGGTTCCCCCTCATCTAGAAGTGTTTCCTCTGTACGAAGGTGAGACAGGTGAAAAGAGCTGACTGTGAACTAACTATGGGCCTGAATTCACTACGAAAGTCGGTCGGTAAGGTCAGCGCAAGAGCGGAGTGCAACGGAGCCAATCAAAGGGGCTTCGCCCCACCCACAAAACTGTGACCAAAAGGCCACTGCATCGAGTGGCGAAAGTGACATTTGGGTGCTTTGCAGGAGCTGCATTGTTTGTTGTCAGCAGGTCTGATTCTTGCCCAGGGAGATCAGTTGTTGCCCTGCCAAGCATGCCGTGGAAAAGTCCCATCTCGTTGCACAACCCTTTCAACTGATTGCACGAACGAGGCGAGAGGCATATCGATGGTCAGACAGTAGAGGCAGAGGCAAACGAATGGAGCTTGCTGACTAGGGTGATGCCATCCCCCCCAAGGGAGGTCTCCTTTGCACCCCTTAGCATTCAAGGAGTGCCAAAGCGGTACCCTCTGTTCCTGAAAGAAAGAGAGGCGCTAACGTGCGAGCATTCTCCTGTTGCGTGCAAGGCCCGTGTGAAACCAGTGAAACGTGGACCTATCCTAGCATGGTACTTGTGCCTCTTTGTACAGCAATGGTCATGGCGTGGCCGCTGCAAAGAGAACTAAGGTTCCCCCTGTAGGCTCACTGAAATGTTGATGGTGAGGCCGAGATGATGGCTTTGCCTGAGCTTTCTTAAGCCTGGCTCGCAAAATCGAAGCAGCTGAGTAGCAGTCCATCCCCACTGTCGTCAGAGCGTTGCCAGTCTAGGGGTATGGCTTCTTGGAAGTCTTCTCTCCATTGGTCGTTGGCATTTGGCGGCAGGAGTCGGAGCCACTGGGGCTTGTCTAATTGCTCACATTTGTCAAAAGCATTGAGCCGGGCATAGGTACCTCGCCACGTTTTGCTTTTCCCTTTTTTACGAACTGCTCGAAGCTGCGTGCAACCTGCAAAAGCACGCCTCGCAATGTACAGCAGGGATGGTGGGACGCCGACTTCTTGCAGCGAAGTACATTTGAGAAAGGCTTCTTGCTCAATGATTCGTAAATTTTGGGGAAGGCTGAGTTGTTGCAGCTGCGAGCAGTACGCAAAGGTTGAGCCCAAAAGTTCACTGACACACGTTTGGGACAAATCCACAGTTTGCAGCTGCTGGCAGCTCACGCACGCGGCTGTCCCTATCCTGTTAAAATCTGACGGCAGGAAGAGTGCGACGATGCCTGCTTCCAGGAAGCAGCAGTCAGGCAGACTTCGGTTCAGATGTGTAGGACCGCGCCCTGACTTACCCAAGTCGAGGTGCTGCAAGGCCGTGCATCCTTGAAACACACGGGGCCGCAATTGTGCTTGGGGGGCGAGTATATTGCCAGGGCACTGAGTCACTCCTATTTGTGTTAGGGAGCAACACTCCTCGAAGACCTTAGCGCCGAAGTGTTGGCAGCCAGGGGCAGTCACTACTCGTAAGACTCGGCATCGGCTGAAGGCACCATGCAGCAGGCTGACTACCGTGTCTGGCAGGTGGACCACTTGCAGCTGTCGACAACTCCTCCACGCAGCTTCCCCTACAATCCGCATACCGGGTTCGACTAGGACATGACGGACTTCCGTGTGAAAGGAGAAGGCTTGCGGTGGGATTTTATCATTCCTACCACGTGGCACTCTGATTGCCTTGGCTTCCCCTTTGAGTTGCCCTTTGTGTACTGCTTCTACAAAACATTGTTGAGCAATCACATAGTAGCAATGGTTGGTCCTCAGTTTACTCTGTATGGGGTCTGCTAGGACTTGGTGGGTGTCTGTTTGCGCAAATTGCAATTCACACCCGAGGGTGCTACTGCATCCCAAATAGGGGAGCTCTGCTAATACAGCATTTTCAAAGCCCCGAAGGCAGGCATGTGCATTCGGATCTACCACGATGGGCAGCTTCTCACCTGCCAGTGTAAGGAGGGTGCAGGTCGATGTCACCAGCCCTTCTTCACTGCAGCGAGGGCTGGGCCGAAGCGTATCTGCTGGCATGCTCACTCTTGCACGTCACTAACTTGAGCCCTTAGAGTTGCAGGGTAAGTATGTGTAGTTTCGACCGGCCCTAGTGCGGAAGCGTCAGTTGCCCTCCACTCCCTTAGCTTATAGAACGCATGTACGTATGGATTGTACGGTGCACTAGGGCGAGTGTTGACCTGGCTGGACCCGAGCTAAGGCTCGCACCCAGACTAGATGGATTACAGGAAGGCCACAAACTGCTGCGTCCAGACAGGGTTACTTCAGGCTAAACCAGAGACGTATCCCGTGTCCGGAATCATGTGTAGCCATGGCGGCCATCTCATGTCTGGGCATAATATAGCGAAAGCATTTTCTTCAGCGTAAACCCCTCGCCATTTGCGCCGGCCTGGCAACTTGACAAGTCTCCTGAACGCAGTGCAGTCCAAGAAAGCTCTACTCGCTATGTATTTGAGTGAGGGTGGTATGGCAAGTTCTGGCAGGGCCGCACAGTTCATAAAGGCCTTGACTCTAATGGTGTGGAGAGTCATCGGGAGACGAACTTCTTTGAGGCTCGTGCAGTGCACAAAGGTAAATTCTTGTATTTCTTCTATTTGTGTGTTTGAAAGGTCAACTTTCTTGAGCAGGTGACAATTGTCACAAGCGTGTGCTCCTATGACTGTAAAGCCCTGCGTTGGTGTTAATGTGGTCATCCCTGTAGAGCTGAGGCAACCTAGAGCCAAGTCGCTGGCAGTGGATTGCGCCGGCAGCTCACTTGGGGAGGGACTCTCTCGCAGGGTAAATTCGGCAAGGTTGACGCAGCCTCGAAAGAGGTAATGCCCAAACTTGGTGGAGCTGCTAAACTGGTTGGCAATTCCTTCAGCGGTATAAACCCACTGCAGTGAGCAGCACTCATCAAAGGCTTTGTAGCCAAACTCTCGGCAACCAGGGGCAGTGACACTGCTTAGCAGTTTACAACTTCGAAATGCGTTGTCAGAAATGCCAACAACTGTTGACGGTAGTTTGACAATTCGGAGCTGTCGGCATGAGTGCCATGCTTCTGGGCCGATAAGTCTAATACCTGACTCTATGCTGACATGACGTAGGCGTGGCACTCCTGCGAACGCCTCTTCGGGGACTGCGCCCTCTGGATTCATGGGGACGTGGACAGCAAGCGGAATTTTATGGATAGGATACCCTTCTGGGAGTTCCTGCGAGGGCAGGACTTCGCTGCAATCCTGAAAAATTATGCAGTATTCCATACTCTGTTGCAGTTTGTCCCAAATCGGGTCCTCTAAATAGGTCTGTGTGGCCAAATGCAGAAATTCAATTGAACACCCGAACACTTTGAGGTCAGTCACTGAGACAAGGTAATCCATAACGTGATCCTCTAGGTCCTCAAATCGGTCGAACTTTGCAATGCTGAGAGAGACATTGTGTGTCACGCCCGACAGGGTAGTTAGCACCAAGCGGCAGCTCATCACCGGCTCCCTTTCAGGGGGGGTGCTGGTTCCGGAAGATTCGGCAGGCTCCATAGAGGGTGACCTACCTACAGTCGCTATGTAAGTAGGTTGATTTTACTTCGCCGGACAACTGTTGAGACATGGGCCCTAACACTCCGAGCAAGAAAGGCAGCACAAGAGACGGATGTTTACCCAGGACAGGTGCTAAGGCACCCGCCGTGGTTCCTCAATGCACTGTCTTGGGGTCAGGGGAATTCCGTATAAAGCTCCTCATCGAAGGCGTCCGAATCTGGTCCTTCGGTGGGTAGCAGCTCCACCCATGACGGTTGCTCAAAATTATCACACAGCAAAAATGCATTGTGTTCTGCCTGTACGAGTCGGTCAATCTCCCCCAGGTCAAGGGGAGTGAAACATCTTAATTGCTCGCACCCACAAAAGGCTCGAATGCCTATTTCCTGGAGCTCGGTCGGAATGACCACCTCTTGGAGCGCTATGCAGCTGAGGAAAACTTCTTTGCCGATTTGCGTTAGGCGTGGCGGCAGCCAGATGTGGGTCATGGCAACGCATTGGGCGAAGGTAGACTTGAGGAGGGCTGTGATACTGATATCTGTGCACATGAGGTTGACTTCCACAAGTCGCTTGCAGTTTTCACAAGCCCGCGGGCCAATGTTGTGAAAGTCGCTTGGGAGACAGAGGGTTTCAAGACCCGCCCCGCAAAATGCACCTTCAGGCAGCGCTCTAGCCTTGTTAGTTTGGTCCATTGCAAAGGTGATGGATGTAAGCGTGAGGCAGCTCTCGAAAGCATATCGGCCCAGCTGCGCTCCTGGTGCCAGGACATTGCTGTCATCTGCCGCTTGGCTGACGCCAACTCTGCTGAGGGAGCAGCACTCCGCAAACACTCTTCGACTGAACTGAACACAGCCTGGGGCCACCACCTCCCGAAGGGCATAGCAGCCTTGGAAAGCTCCATCTTCTAAGCTTAAGACTGAGGAGGGGAGCTTGACGATCTGCAGCTGCTGACACCCCTGCCAGGCCACAAAGCCTACGTGCTGTATGCCTTCAGCAATTTCCACATGTCGGAGCATAGGTGCTGCATAGAAGGCTCTGTCAGCAATTTCTCTACGTGGATTGACAGGGACTCGGACTGCTTTGGGGTAGCTCTCTTTATCACCTTCTTGGAATTGCCAGATAGAGTGGCCCTCTACCATGCAGGGCCGAACTACAATTTGCAGCTTCCTTTGTTGCATCAGCGCTGTGTGGAAGGCTGCTGGCAAGGGTAGTTGAGTGGCAAAATCGATGAGGTCAACCTCGCAGCCAAAAACATCAATGTCGGACACCGTTGGCAGGAAGCAAAGGATATCATCTTCCAGTTGCATCATGTCCTCATAATGAGTAATATTAGTTTGCATAGTATACTCAGTTCCTGCCGTCGTCACAAGGTCGATGCAGACATCATATTGATCTTGCTCCGTCGGCATCTTCGCTGTGGACGGGTAGGGCGCTGTACCTGTGTGTTTGGGCTGCTACGGAGGGTCCCTTACTGCCACCACCAATGCGGAGTAGGCGGTGGGGGAGGCTGGCTGCGGTTAGGCGGACGGGCTGCCGATGAGGAGCTGCTACCACCTGGGGGAGGGGCTGTACGCCGAACTAGTCATCTCGGCTGACCCCCTGTTGGTCTCTGAGCGCCTGCTTATAAACGTGGGGTCTCCAGACAGCCATCCGCAGAGCTGGTCCCACCGGTCCTCTGTATATACAATAGGACCATATTGGTGATACGGGCGATCGTCTTCCTGAACTTGGGGATAGCCATGGGAGTAATAGAGTCTGAGTAGGTCCTCAGAAAGCCTTGTCAGTCCATATCGGGGAGAGAGCAGGCTCCACCCTACCCGGGACATGGCCACCTTCAGTCCAGTGCGCCACTGCAGCGCTTTCTGTTTGGATGCTGCCTTGCTCAAAGTTTCCTAGCGCTGTCGCTAGCCTAGTGTAGCGTATGACAAACCGTCCAAACCCTTGCGCAAAGGTATAGGTGGGTTCCGCCACTGTGTCTTCTTCCTCAGTTGCTTCTTCTGCTTCTGCTTCCGGCAGTTCGGCGCCTCCTACCGGCACCGGCTGTGCATACCTGGGCGACCGCTCTTTTGATCCACTTGCAGGAGAATCTGTGTCCGACACTTCCGACTGGGGGTCTGCTGGGGGGTGTTTAGCCTCCGCAACGTTTCTCCATAACGGGACTTCAATGCGCAGTTTCAGTTGCAGGAGGGATGGGAAAGACATAGCTTGCCCCAGAGATGGATCAATGGCGCCGCAGGTATATGCTCTCGCCGCCCAGGACGTGTCCGGCATTCGGGGGTAGCGGTCATATACAATTTCCGTGTTGTAAACTCCCACCACCAGGAGGGGATTGTCTTCTTCCCCTTGCTTCCGGGGTCGGTAGCCGCAGCCGCCCTTCACTCCAACCGGTGTGAAGCGTTGCTGCTCCATGGCTGTGACGAGGGCTGGCGCTAGCTGAACTGGGAAGTAGACAAAAAGATCGTTGATGGGCAGCGTTTGGTCTCCATACTCCATTCCTCGCACAAAAGACATGATGACAGTCTGCATAAAGGTGAGTGCATCTACATCCTTTTCACCAGACTCCTCACGCTTGGTCTGGGCTGCCTTTGCTGCATTTTGGCGCCTGCGTTGATTATTGTGGGAGCAGCACCTTGAGACAAAGGCGAAGAGGCCGTACTGCCAGAAGAGGGGGTTTGCATAGAGCGCTAGCTGCCTTTGAGGTATGAAGGAACACAATTGGTGTCCTTGCTTGGCAAATGCAAACAGGTTTGCCAGGGGTGCAGCAAATGCTTCACTGATGCGGTGTAGGTCCGCAATGTAGTCGGGGTTAATCTCCTCTGGGATGTTCCCAAAGTAAGTGCCATGGAGTGCGCTTTCTGCCACCCTCCGCCAGAGGAATGTCCGGACAAGCCGGTTGACTTGCTTGTTGGAGATGCACAGTCTCGCCATTGGCCATTCACGGGGGAGGTCACTGTACAGCTGTAGCGAGGGTAGTGCCATTCCTTTCGCGTCAGCATCGGCAGCTGCGTGAAAAGCCACCTGGTGTACGTGTAGCGCCTGCATGGCTCTCTGCTCTGCTTCCAACTGTATATCAGTGGCAGCAGTGCCTCCTCTTTCTACATTCCTTTGGTCATTGTCTAGATCAATTTCTGTCATGGCATGGGGGCGTTTCTGTGCCTCTTCTGGATGCTCGGATGGCGTGGCTGGGTCCCTGCTGACTGGGGACTCTTGCATTTGGTTAGCCAGGTTAGCAAGGTCCTCAAGCATGACCGGCTGTTGCCCATGCTCCGGTATGCTGCCTAGTGGCAGCTTGGATGCCTGACCTGCTGATTGCCGGAGCTTCTTGGATTGAGCCCTACCTGCACTTGCTTTTGTCCCTGGTCTTCGTTTAATCGGGGACTCCGAGGAATGCGACGGGGAGCTGTAATCTTGAAAATCAACTCCTTGTGGTGGCATCGCGCTGCTGTCCTCTCCGTTTTCTTGCAACATATCGTTACTGACTGGCCGTGTGTTGGAGGATGCTGGACGATTGCTAAGGCAGTCACCCGCTTCATCCGATGGGTTGGCATCCGCATCTTTGTCTCCCATTGGGGAGTCTGCTTCTTCTTGGAGCACAGTGCTCGGCAGAGTGGACGGCTCCGAGGGGGAGCTGAGGACGGAAACGATATCACTCGCCTCCTCATCTGCCATGATGGCATCAGCCGTCTCAGGCGAGGTCGGAGTTTGGCATGCTTGATCACCTGCCTCGGTGGCAACATCAGAGACGGAGAGAACATCGTCCGATGCACTCCGCTGCGGCCAATAGCAGCCTTGTATCAAGAGGCCAGGTTGCGGCGGCAGGACTAGCTCGGACTCTGGGGCGCCGAGAACCGGCTGCGTCCTCCACGCATCGTAAAAGTAAATACGATGCAAGGCTTCAAAGGTGTAATCCTGCGCCTTACGCTGCTCCGCAGTGTTCAAAGTTGGTTGGTAACGCTGGGAGCATCCTACACTGCACCGTTGGCCACGGCCAGTGCTATTGTGGAGTAGCCGCCAATGTCCGGTCTGTTGCCCGTCTGTGATGACAAGCCATTCCGGCGTGGGCAACGCATCGACCGCATATCCATAGACTAGCCCATGCTCGGTCGTGCCTCCAGGGAGATGTGGCCCATCCTGCAGGCTGGATATCTCTGCCTTTGTCAAATGCGACCGTGTGGCTAAGACGAGGCGTAAGCGCCTCGCCTTACCTTGGTGGTGCTCTGCCAGGCATACAGGCAGAGGGCCAGACCATAATTGGTGGGGCAAAAGGGCCTGTTGGAAGACAGTGGTAGCTTTTTCTACTTGGATTGGCGTGAGGTCCAGGGAGCCCCGAATCACGGGTTCCCAGTCATCATAGGTGTCAATGCTTTGAACACCATGTAAGAGGGCAGCACGTACCTGTAAGGCCCCTGGCATTCCTTGCGTGTTCAAAGGGCAGGCAAGGATGGTGAGGTTGGTGGCTCTGCTATATGCCACATTTGCCCGGGTAAAACATTCCTGGTCATAATCCAGATTGCGCCCTTCCCCGCTAAGGAAAGTAGACTCCCCATGTATGACAATGCAGTGCTTGGCTGTGGCACCTGCTACTTTGATTGCCGTTTCTGCATTAACCGTCTTCCAGGCAATTTCAAAGTAATTGCGTAGATTTTGGGCTCCTTCACGGGTAGTTGTGAGGGCCAAGATGCCTTCGTTTCCAGCCCCTGCTCTTGTCAGCTCATCTTCGAGGTGCTGGTAGACCCTTACCGTAGGGTTGTTCTTGGGCTCCTTTCTTGCATCTACGTTGGGCGAGGCATGGCGCGACTGGACGAATCGCAGCCCAGAGGCAATCAGCTGGTCTTCCCGTTTTGAGGTGGTGCCTAGTGTCGCCTAGGCGGCTGCAAAGCATAGGGTACTGAATTCCTATTAGAGGCTCGTAGACCTCTTGGGCAACCCTTGCGCTTGTCGGCAACATTAAACTCCAGCAGTGCGGGCTGGCCACCCCCGATCTCTCTGCTGCGCTCTGCGCTTGCCGAAAGTCCAGTGGGCTATCCGGGCAGGTGGCCGCATATCCAAGACCAACCAGGAGTCCTTCCGGAAGGTCCAGATCAACGCTGGAGAGATCGCTGTATGTGGACTGCAACATGCGGGCGAAAGGGGACACCGCCTTGACTTTATCCGGCCGGAACCAGCTACCACCCTTTTTTTCCACGAGTACGGACGCCGTGTGGGCATGGTGCCCAGGTCATCGTTGAAGGGAGGGAAAGTCAGTCGGATGGTGGAGAAAATAACAAGGACCACAAACAAAAAACCAACAGAACACAAAAACAAAAAAGGCCCACAGGCCGCGTCTCCACCATCATGTAGTCTTTCCTCTGCGCTAGCTGCTAGGTGAAACCGGTGAGACAAGAAAGAGTGTCTAGAAGGGCCTGAATTAATTGGCGAAAAGCATTTCGGTGCATGTCTGTGCTTAAGCAAAGTCGCAAAAAGGCTTCAAAGGGACTTTACTTCAAAGTGTAAGTGACCAGCGGCCACACCACTGTGCGGCAAAATCAGGGTCACAATGCAAGTCACCACCCCAATACGGTGTATCGCCATGCTTCAAAGTCGATTACATCCCTGACTCATAGGGTGGCGTAGCTATGCAGCATGCCGTGGAAAAGACTTTCCTTGTGGCGCAACCCGTTCAACCGGTTGCACTTACAAGTAAAGTGGCGTGCTACCAATCAAGAATCGTCAGCGGCGGCCTCAATCGACGAAAGCCTGCAGAAATTGCGCGAAGAGACCCCCCCCGGAGGGGAGGTCGGTTCAGCCCTGATTGGCACCCACAGGTACCAATGGCAAGCAGAGTGGGGTGTCATCCAGGTCAGCTAGGCACTGCACCATTGCAAAAGGTAAACGGCTCCATGCACGGCCCGTGTGAGACGAGTGAAACAGGTGAAACATGGACAATCCTAGCATGGTATCTGTACTTCTTTATACAAAACTGGAAATGTCGGACTTCAACAAAGGGAACTAAGGTTCCCCCTGGGCATCCGCCATTACCACTCTCTACCACCCGCCTGTTAGGAACGAAGAGCTAAGGCTCTCACTCCTATTGGCTCACTGCGGTTCGAATGGCACAAAGAGCTTGTTTAGTGCTTGCGTATCTTACTTGCCGTACTCTGCCGTCAGGCAGCTTGTCCCCCTTTCTAGTCACAGGCTTGCCTCGCCAAGGCGCACGCCCCGACTCCTAACTAGTACTGACAGCACATCGCTTGCGGTAGCCAAGAAAAAGCCTTGTTTTCATCCGAGTCCTGGGGCGTACCCCATGTCCGGGATCATGTGCAGCCAAGGTGGCCATCGCATAGCAGGACAAATGGCGAAAGCGTTCTCTTCTGCATAGACTCCTCGCCATTTATGCCTTCCTGGCATCTTGACAAGCCTCCTAAGGACAGTGCAATCTAGGAAGGCCCTACTTCCTATGTACCTCAGCGAGGGTGGAATGGCAAGCTCCACGAGAGCTGCACAGTTCATGAAGGCTTTGACTCGGATTGTGTGGAGTGTCATCGGCAGGAGGACTTCTCTGAGGCTAGTGCAGTGCACAAAGGCGAATTCCGGAATTTCCTCAACTTGGGTGTCGCGCAAAGGTCTATACTCTTAAGCAGTCGGCAACTGTCGCATGCATGCGCTCCGAGAGTGGCAAAATGCATTGGGAGAGCAAGTGCAGTGATTCCTGTGGAGCTGAAACAGCCCGGCGTTAACTCCCCAACCCTAGCTTGCAATCCTGACTCTCGGGGATATGGAGACTCACTTAAGGTAACCTCCGCGAGATTGATACACCCCTGAAAAAGGTAGTGTCCTATCTTGGCTTCGCTATTGAACACATTTGCTGCCCCTTCCGATGCATGCACCCATTGCAAGGAACAACATTCCGCAAAAGCTTTATACCCAAAGTCTAAGCAACCCTGAGCCTCGACGCTGTTTAGTAGCTTGCAATCACGGAAGACATTATCGGAAATGCCTACCACTGTGGCAGGCAGTTTGACGATGCGTAGTTGCCGGCAGTTTTGCCAGGCCTCTGCCTCAATGAACCTGATACCTGATTCTACACTGACATGTCGCAGGCGTGGAACCCCTGCAAAGGCCCCTTCCGGGACAATTCCCTCTGGGTTCATGGGGACATGAACTGCTAGCGGAATGTGTTGGATAGGGCAATCCTCAAGTTGTTCTTGAGATGGCAGGATAACACTGCAGTTCCGAAAGACTATGGTGTATCCCGTGTCCTGCTGTAGCTTGTCCCAGATTGGGTCATCTAGGTAGATCTGTGTGGCAGTTTGTAGAAAGTCAATGAAGCACCCAAATACTTTGAGATCAGTAACAGAAACAAGATAGTCCATGACCTGGTCTTCTAGATCCTCAAAACGGTCAAACTTTGCAACACTGAGAGAGACCTGAAAAGTCTCTCCCGAAAGCGTAGTCAGCATCAGGGAGCATTCCATGACTGGCTCCTTTTCAGGGGGAGTGCTAATCATGGATGAATCATCAAGCTCCATGCGCAGCAGGCTATTTGCAATAGTCGTTTGAGCCAAAAGTGTCTGGGGCTGCTTGTGGGCTGTTCCCAAGGCCATGGATCCTGAAGACAGATGCTAAGGCACCCACCTAGAGTCTACCATGGACTGGCATGATAATTGGAATATTCATGGTAGAGTTCCTCGTCAAAAGCATCCGAATCAGGCCCTTCCGCAGGGAGCAGCTCCACCCACTGGGGTTTTTCAAACTTGTCACACATAAAGAAGGCATTGTGCTCTGCTTGCACCCACTGTTCAATGTCACCCCAATCCAGGGGGGTAAATCGTTGCAGCTGCTCACACCCACAGAACGCACGGTTGCCTATATCACTGAGCTCCGTCGGGATGACAACTTCTTGCAGGGCCACACAATTCAGAAAGACTTCTTTGCCAATTTGCGTGAGTCGTGGCGGGAGCCATATCCAGTTTAAGGCAACACAGTGGGCAAATGTGGAAGAGAGGAGGGCTGTGATCTCTGTGCTCATGAGGTTGACCTCCACAAGGCTTTTGCAATTCTCACAGGCCCGCGGCCCGATATTGTGGAAGTCACTCGGTAAGCAGAGCTGTTCAATGCCTGCGCCGCAGAATGCCCCTTCCGGCAGCGCTCGAGGTTTGTTAGTATGGTCCATGTCAAAGGTGATGGTTGTAAGCGTGAGGCAACTCTCGAAGGCATATTTGCCTAGCTGTGCCCCTGGTGCCAGGCCGCTGCTGTCCTCTGTTTCATGACTGGCCCCAACTCGACCTAGGGAGCAGCACTCCGCAAACACTCTTGGACCGTAGTGGACACACCCCGGAGCGGCAACCTCTCGCAGCACATAGCACCCTTGAAAAGCCCCTTCCGCCAGACTTATGACCGAGGGTGGGAGCTTGACAATTTGTAGTTGCTGACACGTCTGCCAAGCCGCAACTCCTACATGTTGAATGCCTGTTGCCACTTCTACGTGCCGGAGCGAAGGTGCAGCATAAAATGCTCTGTCGGCAATTGCCCCCCGCGGGTTGGGCGGGACACGAACAGCTTTGGGGTAGCTCTCCTTGCCGTCATCCTGGAACTGCCAGACGGAGTGCCCATCTACCATACAGGGACGAACTACAATTTGGAGCTGCGGTCGTTGCTGGAGCACAGTGCGAAATGCCTCTGGCAGGGGTTGCTGTGTGTGAAGGTTGAGCAACTCCAGTTCACAGCCGAAGACCTCTAAGTCAGAGACTGTCGGCAGAAAGCAGAGAATGTCATCTTCAAGCTCTGCCACATCCTCATAGTGGGAGAGGTTTGTTTGCATTGCATATACCGTACCTGCTATGGTAACCAACTCGAGGTTGATCTCATAACGGTCTTTGGGAGTCGGCATGGTCGCGTGGGCGGCAGCTCGAACTTGGTTACTATGCTTGCTTGAGCCAAGTACAGAGACACTGAAGACATAACCTTTGCGAACCCTGTTATGACGATTAAGCTACAAGCAGGAGGGTGGCTAAGGCCACCCACCTTCTAGGGATCCAGCCACTCGGAGACGGTTGCTGGTCGGGATGAGTTCCACTGCCAACTATCTTACTGCCACCAGCCATAGGACCACCCGTAGGGCGAGGGTGATGGGGAGGGCCTACTGTGCCAGGAAGACCACGCTGCCGACGAGGAACTTCCCGATTCTGTCGGGGGGACCGTTCGACGAGCTTTATTACCCGGGTCAGGGGCTTCTTGACTATATCCCATGTGGTCTCGAAGCGCCTGCTTGTGATCCTTGAGTTGAAGCCTGAAATTGGGGTTCCCTGTGAGCCATGCACAGAGCTGATCCCATCGTTCTTTGGTATAGAGTTGTGTGCCATATTGATTGTATGGGCGATCTGCCATTTTCGGAGTGAGGGGATATCCCTTATGGTAGTAGTCGGTGAGGACGCACTCAGGGACTTTGGTCAACATCAGGCGGGGAGAAAGCAGATGCCATCCTGTGCGGGCCATGGCAACACGTAGCCCAGAGGTCAGCCACTGAGCCACAATGGCACTTTCTGCTTCTATGCTTCCTTGCTCGAAGTTGCCAAGCGCCGTTGCTAATCGGGTATACCCTATGCCGAAGCGTCCATATCCCTTGGCAAAGGTATAGTTGGGTTCAGCCATCATGTCCTCGTCCTCCGTGTCCTCTTCTGTGCCAACTTCCGGCGGTTCAGCAAGCCCCACTGGCACGGGGAGGGCAAGCTTAGGCGACCGTTCAGCTGACCCAGTAGTGTCAGAGGCTGAATCTTCTTCTGCAGGCAGGTCGACATTGGGGTGTTTGGCAGTAGTCAGGTCTCGCCACAAGGGGACTTCGATACGCAACCTCAACTGCAGAAGGGAGGGAAACGAGAAAGCTTGTCCCAGAGACGGGTCAAGAGCACCACTAAAGTAGGCTCTTTCTGCCCAGGACGTGTCCGGCATTCGGGGGTACCGGTCATAAACAATATCCTTGGTGCGCACTCCCACCACAAGCAGAGGATTGTCCTCAGCATCTTCCTCTTTTGGCCGATATCCATAACCCCCTTTCACTTCCGCAGGCGTGAAGCCCTGCTGTTCCATGGCGACGACCAGGTCAGACAGGATTTGTACTGGTAGATAGACGAAAAGGTCATTGGTGGGCAATGTCTGCTCCCCATACTCCATTCCCCTAACAAAGGACATGAGGACAGTGCGCATGAAGGTGAGGGCATCAACATCTTTTTCATTTGTCGTTTGTGATTTTTCTTTCTCTCCATTTGCTGGACCTGGACTCTGGTGTCCATGTTGATTATCAAAGGAACAGCACCTAGCGATGAAGGCCAGGAGACCATATTGCCAGAACCGGGGGTTTGCATGGAGGGCGAGCTGTTTGTGCGTGATGAAGGGACATGCCGGATGCCCAGATTTCATCTGGAATGTTCACAAAGGAGGAGCCATGGAGTGCCTGTTCTGTCACCCTCCTCCACAGAAACGTACAGCAAAGGTAGCAAGATTTACTGTGCCAAAAAATTTT
>CAXAMN010011113.1:129219-154679 GCA_963970005.1 Durusdinium trenchii | reverse complement strand
TTTGCGTTTTGGGTTGGCTCTGGTCCGTGTTTCATTTCCCATCTATATGCTGTGTTTCCTTTCCTTCTATGATGACCTGGGCACACCGCCCACATGGCGTCTGCACTTGTGGAAAAAAAAGAGTCTAGCTCGAATGAATGCCAGGGAGCTGTCACAAGGATGTCTCAGCTCCACTGGGACAGGCACACTAGCTTGCGCGGGACTTCCAAGTGTTGTTGTGACAACTGTTTAAATTGCTGAGAAAGTCGACCGACCTCTCAAACACAAAGATCGAAGAAATCCAGGAATTTGCATTTGTGCACTGCACTAGCCTTTGTGAAGTCAGACTGCCACACGCTCCATACCATCTGGGAAGACGAGCTCCAGCGTGCGGGGCAGGTATGCCATCGAAGACAACATTCATGAATTTTTGGACGATCCATTGTTTACGGGCATGGGCATTGGTGCATTCGGTATTCTTGTTGACAGATTTCACGAACATGTCGCCATCAGAGCACAGCGTTCGAGACCGTGTTTGGACAAAAGTATTCTGGAAAATTGGTCCCGTTTGGCGAGTTCGTGTTTGGTCTTCGACAGCCGATGAAGAAACGTGGAACCAGTGTTTGGCAGGGAGGTGTGTGGATTGGCAAGGATGAAAACGATATGCATGTGCTTCTGAAGGTGGACAGTTCCACACCAGGTCCATCAGAAGATGTTCATATTCCTGGAGGCCAGATGTGATCCTTTCCTTGACCTCATCTCCTTGGTCGAAACACAAGAGTTCAGGGCCAGTTGGAATCTTAGAGGCGCCTATGCCGGTGATTCAAGAAAAGACAGAAGGACAGATCTCGAGAACCTATCTTGTTGAAAACAGGTGAGATTGACGAAGATGCTGCAGCGGTGCGTGATCAACAAGATTTTACCTATGAGCCTACAGAAGTTGGGAGTGATCATGGACAGGGCGGAGGAAGGAATGCATTGGTTGAAGAGCCTCTGGAACGGTTGTCAGATGTTCAAAGGAAGAGCCTTTTGGGAATTCCTGTGATCCCAAGCACCCCAACGCAACATACAGAAGTTGACCAAGAGGGACAACTTGGAGAGAAGAGAAACGCTGAAGAAGTTTCCGAAGGAGATCGAGACAGCAAGGCGGCGAGGTTTGAGAGAGAAGACAGCCCGAGTTCAAGTCCAAAAGCTGGCTTGTGTGCTCCTTTGTACGCAGGCGGCGTGAATCGGGTTGACATGCCGCATGGAGATGTTTGTTGGGAGACAGAAGTTGACTGGGAGTTGATAGAAGCTGAGCTAGAGGATTTTGAACCTGATTTTCATGGCGAGAGACCTCCTGATTTGTCACCAGAAGAACTGCAGACATTGGACAACGAAGCCATGAAGACAGAAGTACAAAAGTTGACAGAGATGGGCGCGGTACAAGTGTTGGACGAACAAGACATGGATCCTTCAGGCAAATTCATTGACTTGAAGGAGGTCTATGACTGGCGGTATCGTGAAGGTCGGTGGAAAAGACGGTGCAGGATAGTCGCCAGAGAGTTTCGTACAGGGCCGACAACAGATGAAACATTTTCCCCAACATCCTCACATGCTGTCGTGCGATTGTTTCTGTTTTGTCACCTTTTCTTTGGCTGGAAAGTGGCAAGTTTGGACATTTCAGATGCTTATTTGACAGTGACCCAAAAGGAGGTATGTTATGTGAAAATTTCAGAGTGGATGAAAGAGCTCTTGCAGTTGCCGGAAAGTTCTTTGTGGCAATTGAAGCGTGTCCTCCCAGGACAACGGAATGGAGCTCAGAGATGGTTCCATGATTTTTCACGACATCTACAAGCATTGGGTTTTGTGTCATGTACAGTACAGCAATGCCTTCAGTGTTGAAGCACCAGTCGAGAAAGTTGGCCATCAACATACATGTCGATGACGAGTTGGTGGTAGGTGAGAAGTTGGAAGACATCGACTGGGTGATTGGGGAGTTGAAGAAAATTTATCGATTGCAAGTGGAAGGCCCAATTCCAAAAGAACCATTAGGTAGTGGGGAAGAACTTAGCTGTTTGAAAAAGACATATGTGTTCCAACAAGACGGAATCTATGTGAGGCCCAATTCCAAGTTCACGGACACTCTGATTGAGTTGTACGGTTTGCAGGACAGGAAAGAGAAACAGGTGCCTGAACATTGTTTGCTTGGACGACCAGATACATCACCAGAGTTGAGCAATGAGAGGCAAGCAAATTTTCGAACAGGTCTTGGCACGGCAATGTACATGTCTCATGAAAGGTTGGATATACAGCATTGTGTGAAAACATTGGCTGGATCAATGAGGACCCCAACAGAGCAGGCAGAACGGTGCTTGATCCAACTTTGTTTGTATCCAAGAACACAGCAGATTTGTCGTTTCGGCTTCCCTACATACAAGTTGGCACACGTATGTCAGGCAGGTTGAACAACAGACCAGAACATGAGATCGAAGATAGTGTTGATGTCATGGAGATTTTCTGTGATAGTGATTGGGCAGGCAATGCAAACAGAAGATCGACTACGTCAGTTGTGATTCTTTTGAATAGCTTAGTGGTTCTTTCCTACAGCAGGACCCAGAAGGCAGTTTCATTGTCTTCATGCGAAGCAGAAGTTTTGGCACTCACCTCAGGTGCAAGTGAAGCCATGTTGTTGAAGGAAGTTTGGATGTTTATGGTGGGACAAGAAACCTTACTAGAAACTCGCAGTGACTCCTCAAGTGGCAGACAGTGGCTGCAGCGAGCAGGACGTGGGAGGCTCAAACATATAGATGTACGACTTTGTTGGTTGCAACAAGCAGTTCACGACAAGATACTACAGGTGTTACCAGTGTCGACCCAAGTCAACATAGCAGACCTCAACACCAAGAAACTCACAGCCTCGAGAAGACAGTTTCTCCTTTCGTTCATGGGTGCAGTTCGTTTGAATGACGAAAACGAAGTCATTGAAGAGATTGGAGAACGAGAACAAATGAACTATTTTCTGAACAGCAGTGGAAGAACCAAGTTCGCCAAGTGAGCAGGTGGATGAAAAACAAGGCAGTACGACAGATGGTGCAGTGTTCACTTTTTGTGCAGGCAATGAGCATGAAAGGTTGCGTTGAAGATGGAGCAAGTGTGAATGTCGAACAAGACAGTCAACAGCAGTTTTATCTAACCTTGTTGGTTTTGATGCTTGTGGCATTGTGCAATTGGGTTTACAATCATTGGAACGAGCTGGCGGCCAGATTTGGACCGCGAGGACGCAAGAGGAGAATGAGTGAACGAGATGAAGAGGAACCTGACCCAGAAGGAAGACGTGAAGTGGTTTCAAATGACAACATTGAACCAGGAACAAGTAGTTCAGCAGTACCAGCTACAGCAACAAACAGTGTTGAACCTCGTCCTCCACAATTCCCACCAATGCCAGCAGATCCTCCGGCTAGGTGGGAAGTCTGGTCACCTGAATGGTTCACGTACTGGATGCTAGGCAGAGTTCAACGGCGTTTGGAGAGACGAGCTGGACGCATGACTGAACTGGAGAGGAAGAAATATGAGAAGAGACGAGAGATTTTGAGATCGACGTTGGCAATTCTAGAGCAAAACCCTGGAGAAGTTGCAAGGCGACGTGCGCATTATTTTTGTCAGTCGATGACAGATCTTTCAGTGGATGATGAGAGTCCAAGAGCACCAGAAATTCCAGAGTTGCTGGAGCCAGGTGCAGAACCAGAAGCAGGGCTTGAAAGGTTGAATGAACGTATGGATGAATATGATGGGTATTTCAGGTCAAGTCGAGTTCCAGGACGAAGCATTGAGCCTTTGGTGGATGATCCTCAAGCCATCAATAGGCCTGACAGAGACGGAGAAGAAGATGAAGGTGGAGGAACAACAGACGCTGACAGTGAAGACGCCAGAGTCGCCAGGTACCTCAACAGTACATTGGATGAGGTGTCAGACCCCGAGATGTGGATGGGTATTCACCATTACTCATCAGATTCGAGCGACGTGGAGTTGGATGAAGGGCCAGAACGGCCTAGTGGTTCTACAGGACATTGAGCAATGGAGCAATTTACAACATTTTCAATTTGCAATGTACAATTTCAAGAGGGTAGGTTGTTGGAACCAGCTGAACCAACAACTTACTCTATATACACGATTGTGCTTCCTGAAACCATCTGAACCAGGAGCACAAAGCACTACGACAGTTGAACATTGAACGTTTGATTTCAATGTGTGAGAATTTGTACAGCATTTTATGGGAATGGCGTTTACTTTTGCCGGAACGATGTGTACAGGGTATGCATCAAAGAATGAGGCGGACTTTCCTGTGACCCTTTACACGACAAGGGTGCCTCATGACAAGAAAGAGAACATAGCCTAGAATCGGCTAAGTCCGAGGCGGCGTGTCAAGATTTGTCATGTGTATAGGTGCACTATTTGCTAGTTGAAACTACTCCGTTCGACCGTAGCGCGTGTGGTCCAAAAGGTCCGCTCACCTTGACATGATGGGTGGTGGACTTCCTTTGCACAGTGCACACCATGTGATGTGCGCAACAGGGCAATAGGAGAGCCAGTGATCAATAGCGTTGGCACCCTCCTGGCGCAAGACACATGGAACGGGTCCAGAGGCACCCAGAGGTCCTTCCAACGAAAGTAGTTGTCAATTACATCACCTGCATCAAAACACCCCCAAACTGCAAATACTTTTCTTCGTTACCCCCTTTGCTCACTTCGTTCGCGCAACCCAACTCCAGCCTAGCCGCTATAGCCTATCTATCTGGCTTTCGTGACATTGCAAAACATGGCTTGCCTGCAGCACCACCGCCTCCACCGGCACCTGCCAAAGCAGCTGAATCCGCTTTTGGTGAATTCTTTAGTCAGCAATCCACATGTAAACACGTCGTCACAGGGACGGGGCCAAGTACATGTCGCTGCAGTGGGCACATCAACGGTCACGCAATCTCTAAGACACATTGGCGAAACTAAGGGCGACGCCAGCGCCGCCTGCAACAGACTCTGCATGACAAGGTTGGCCTTGCGCGTGGTTGGCCTGTCACCTTCAGCGCGGTTCAGGAGCAGCTGCAAGTCAGCGGCAGAAAGGCCTTTAGCAGCCTGCCAAGCTTGATCGTTTCGCGCAAGCAGAGTAAGATCACAACACCCAGCGTGCGCCTTCAGAGCCGCTGCCTCTTGGCAGCAAGCAGGAGCAACGCCTCATGGCCAAAAAATGCAAACGAGGACAGAAGAAGAGAGAACGATTCAAAGAGTGCTTTGGGCTTTGTGCAGCCTAACCAGCTGGCTGCTTGACTGAAAGGCTGCAATTGAGCCCAGATAGCGAAGATATTTGTGAGCAGCACCATAGCGGCGCCTTAGTGGAATCTCCAAAGCGCACGTGGCCGCTCATCCGGCAGCACTCTGCAGCGGCACTAGCACCAGGCTCCAAGTTAACAGCGCGCGCAGCCAGCTCACAGTCACCAGCCCCAGCGCCCGAGAGTGCCAAGAGCTGGAAGATGAGAACTGGCGACTTTGTGGCACAACTTTAGTACGCGGAGCAGGTTGTGGAGCTGGAAGCTGAGAATTGGCGACGTTGTAGTGCAACTTTAGCAAACTTTAGTACGCAGTACGCGGAGTATCTGCGGAGCTGGAAGATGAGAACTGGCGACTTTATGGTGCAACTTTGGCACGCGGAGTATTTGGGGAGCTGGAAGATGAGAATTGGCGATTGGGCAGCGCAACTTCACTGCAGGGAGTGCCTGGGGAGCTGGAATGAGAACTGGCGACTTGGTAGTACAACTTTGTGCGCGGAGTGTTTGGGGAGCTGGAAGGCGACTTGGCAGTACAACTTTAGAACGTGGAGTATCTGGGGAGCTGGAAGATGAGAACTGGCGACTTGGCAGTACAACTTCAGCACGGCGTGGAGATTTGCGCGGCCTTGGTGGAAAATGCATTTGCGGGGCGCCGTGCCACTGGGGAGCGCAGCGCGAAACATGCTGGCGTGAACGGGCGTGTAGCGGGAGCATTGGCGGTGTCGTGTGATATGTTTGCTTCTAGACCGTGTGGCCCAAGCACGTTTGTGATGTCGCTGTGCCAACGGGATTTGCGCGGCCTTGGTGGGAAGCGTTTGCGTGGCGCCGTGCCACTGGGGAGCGCGAAACACTGGCGTAAACTCGGCGTGTCGCTGGTGAGCGGAATGATTAGGGGTGTCATGTGATGTGTGTGCTTCTAGTGTGTGGACAGACCGTGTGGCCAAAGTGCGTTCATGGAACCAGACTGAACACACACACTCGACTTAACACTTCAGACTGAACACTTAACACATAACTCACACTCTGACTTCACGCGTGATGAAGAATGTTTTCGGGCCACTCGTCGTCTAGGTTGACCTTTACCACAAGAGTGACCACCAGCCACCAACACGATGGATGTGACAAAATTAATGCAGGAACAGTTTCGGCACAACAGGAACTGAAAGTGAAATCAAACTTCACAGGAGAGTGGTGCTTTCAACAGGCGTACGTGCGCATGAACAGCGTTGGAACAGGTCATGCCGACGGATGGTCACAATACATCCCTGCGGTGAACACATCCACACACACAACCACAATGCTCTTTGTTTTTTTTCCAAGGCGGACGCAACCCGTGTTTGCACAGTCATTTCAGAAGACGTTACCTGAAGGCTCAATTGGCAGTGATTATGGAGTGCATGCTTCGTTGGAAGACTACAACCATGTGAGTCTCTGTTCCACTTGTGGTTTTACTTTTCACTTTTTTCACCCGCACAGTGTATATATATATAGATTATAGGTTTTGTGAGTTGGATAAAAATTTGTTTCCACGGGCGTGCAAGTTGTGGCCTTCTCTGACTAGACGATTTCAGCCAGTTTGGGCAATGTTTCTTTAGTGGTGATTGTTTTTGCTCGTTTCGTTGAGACAGCTGACAGATCACCAACCATTTAATCAGTGACATGTGCGTTTTGGACACGGAGTGCGTGGGGTTGTTTTTGGCCGCTACCTTGTTGCGCAATCATCAGAACGTTGCCCGACGATTTGCACGATCGGAGCATGGTTCAATCAGTTCCTTGTGTTTGCTCTCAGTGATTTTCCTAGTTTTTGCATCCTCTGCCGTAAGAACTCAAACAATTTTTTAGTTTTTTGCAATGGACTGCCTAGAAGATGACTGGATGCGGGAATGCATTCCAATCCCTGTGGGAGTTGTTGGAGTGATCTCTACTTGTACTTGCATTTGTGTAGGCTTAAATGCCCTGGCCTTTCTGATCTATGGTTTCAATCTGTGTTACACTTCGAGACCATTCTTTCGCATATTGAGCTTTGGGTGCATGGTTCTCGGCCTTCTGCTTTGTCTTCCACAATTCTGGATCAGAGCCGAAAATCCCAGATACCTGCCTTCCACAAACTTGCCTTTGCACGCGGTTTGGGCAATTGGTGACACCCTATCCCACGCTGGACTTATGATGCTGGTGTACTGGGATATTTGCATTGAGGCCGTTCGTTTGGTCTATGCATTGGAACCCAAAAGGCAGAGAATTGGCCTGAAGGTGTGCAAGACGGTTGGTACAATATCCGTGGGTGCTCAGGTGGTGTTTCTAGTGCCTTTCTGGACCTTGGTCTATTTGTTGGAGACAAGTAATGCCCGAGCCGTCCTTTCTGGGACTTTCTACGTTGTGCAATGCTACTCCTTTTTTGGATTGGTTCCAGCTGTAGGTTTTGCTGTGCTTTTCAAAGGCTTGCGAAGACTCCGGAGCAAATTGCCGGGAGACATTCCACGCCATTTATTGCATCGGTTGCGATTCACGCAATTGGCCATAGGTGTTTTTCTGCTGATCGGGGTGTTGGATGCTTTGTTTGCATTGCTTCCAGCGGCGGAACCGTTTGTCAGGAGTCTTTCAGGCACTTTGTACACTTGTTTTGTCCTGGTTTGCTTCGCATTATTCTCTTTGGTGTTGCTGACGCTCGAAGTGATTCTGTCGTTCCAGGATGCGACAAAGAATTCCACTTCGAAAATTTTCCTTGACCCGCAGAGGTTAGCTACTTTCGTGCGACATGGTGTTGCTACTCTGGCAGCAGCTGGAAAGCCATTGACCCACTCAGTTCCTGTTTGGCATCGTGGCATATCGCAAAGTGTCGCAACTGGTTTTCATGACGTTTGCCTCATGGAGGGCCAGAGTCAAGAGGAGCCTTGAAAGCGTACATGCGTTGGTTTTCTTTGAATGAAGTCCGCAATATGACTAAGAGGTTACTGTATATATATATATAGTCTATTATAGTGGTGATTTTATTTTCGAATCTGGGCTTGTAGACCTGTTGCATTCCCAAATGTTTACTTCATGTCACAGGATTCGGCAAGAGAAAAGGGCAGGCTTACAGGTTCTATAAACAGGTTTTGTTTATATCATGGCTACTTTGTCAGACGTCTCAGGAGCCCACAACCTCCGACCTCTGTGTGGAGCTGATCAGACCAATGACTTTGCCCGCGCATTGCTCTGTTTGGGAGGGCCTGGCCGTTGGATTGACATCGCAATCTTCTTCTTCAAAGCAAAAGATGAGTTGTGATCATGTCGGAGAACCAACTGTCATGGTCAGTCATTCGTGGTCGAGCCCGTACATCCACCTCACGGCTATTTTAAAGCGCTATGATGAAAATACCAACACAAACAATTTTTTCTGGTTGGATATCTTCAGCATGAATCAGCACGACTTTGCTGACTTGTCTGGAGTGCAGGCCTCCGATCCAATGGATGGCAGTATAGCAAACATGTATGACACCATGCTGCAGGCTCTGACTCAAGCAATCAAAGTTCCAAATTGCATGCTGCTGGCCCTAATCCCACATGAGCGGCCAGCCCTTCTGACACGAGCTTGGTGCCTCTATGAGATTTATATCGCATGGAAAGTGGGAGCAGAAGTTGCGTGCGGATTCGTGCCGGAAGCAGAGCAGTCTGTAAAGAAGAGTCTATTGAAGGATGACATGCTGATTAATCAAATCATTGACTCGGTCGATGCAAAGGAGTCTCGAGCCACAAAAAACAGTGATCGCGAAATGATCTTAGATTTGATTGCTGAGGCCGGTGTAGATAGGTTTAACTCTTTTGTTCGTCAGAAGCTAGAAGCTTCTTTGCGGCTTGTGGCCGTGACCACACTGCTAAATGTCAGCACCACAAACGTGGAAGTGGTCCCGGAACTTCCAAGTCGTGAAGCTTCAATAGCAACCCGAAGTCAATATATCCACGAAAACTTTGATTTTCACTCCGAGGGAACCTCCTTTTCGATCTGAGACAAAAAGGCTGGCTCGGTGAATGGCATTGCAGATTCGCATCATCTTCATGAGCTGAACACTTGCGGGAGTCAGAGAGGTTAAAACATGTGTTGACACCAAGAAGGGTAGTGTGCACCAGAGTATGCAGCAAAGGTGCTCTGCTAGGTTCACCTCGGCTCACAGATCTTGCACAAGGTTCAATCCCGGACCAAGTCAAGCTCCCGGATCAAAGCATCCAATCAGCAGCCCCGCGATGATGAGCACTACTCTTCGCCTTCTCGTTGCACTCCCTTGTTTGATTTTGGGCAAGGCAGGGGTGGAGAAGAGGGCAGGGCTTGCAAAGGGGAAGAATCTCAAGATACCTTCGAAACAAAGACGCCCAAGAATGTCGCAAGGAGAGCGGCACTCCTGCACTTCGTGGGAACGATGCTGCTTGCACAGGTGCTGGGTCGCTTCCACAGACTCCTGTGCCCTGGCGCACGTTGCAACTTCTTGCTGACATCAGCTTTGTTGCAACAACGTCTATCAGTCTATCCATTGCAATCTTCTGTCAAGTGATTCGTCACGGAGGCTTGCTATGAAGGCTCCTTGCTCACCAACTCCTTCTCCATCAAAGTGGTCAGTGTGGATGGAGACGTGGGAATTGTGGACTTGAAGGTGAAATGGGGATTCACGGGCTGAGTGAAATGGCCCAAGTCAGTGAAGAAAAATTGAAAGAAACTTCTATTTTTGCAATTTGGCTGGATGTGAAGGGTAAGTAATACCTTTTTTCAGTGTTTCAGTCTCAGATCGGTGTTCTGACTAGGTTTGGACCTTGGAGCAATTGTTCATGACATGCAACATACTGTAGTGATTGGAGTGTTTGTCACACATAACACAAATATGCAATCTTTTGCCAGGCAGTTGGCTCATCGTCTCAGCAGTGTGATGGAGTGGACTTCCAAAACAGCGCTGGATCGATTACGGTGGAAAATGACCCAGGATGTGACCCAGCTGAAGCGTCTGGGGGTAGCCGGGTAGCTTTGTTTTGTGCTTCAATGAAGAAATGAAGAAGTTCACCATATTGACAAGGTGTGTTCTTTTATGGCCTTACCTTGGCTTGAGGTGGCTTGAGCGACTACGACTACAGTGTGAAGTATTGCTCAGATCAGGACCAAGTTGCATCCTTGTGGGTTTGCAACTAGCTGGCTGCAAATGGTGAACCTAGATGCGCACGGTTCAAGGACCTGAATTAGTCAACACCTGGACTGCATCGGGTCATGGTAAGCTCTGTTTGGTATTGGTGCAACGGCACGAGACCCTGAAAATCTTCGACCATGAATCCAATATTTGGGCATTACAGTATTCTCGGCACCATTTCAATGTGCAAGGACAAACTGATGGTTCGTCTTGTGAAGCCTGATGCTTATGATGTTACGGTGCGCTTTGGACTGTGAGAGGGGCGAAGTGACAAGTACGGGTGACAGATGAAGAAATGGAAACGGCAAACATTTGTTTGGCAGCAGAGTATTGACCCTTGACCAAAAACCTCTCCATTCAACGAAACTTTTCGATATGACGGCAGTTGCTGGCCGCTTCACCAGACTCTTCTTCCTAAACCCCTTCTGTAATAGAATGCACCAGAGCCGCTGTTTTTGGAAGTAGTCGCTGCAACTGCAACCATGAGAAAACCCCAAAGCGGTTCAGAACACCCCGTGAACGAGAACGGTCTTTTCAACTGCCCACAAATCCCGAGAAACCAGTTCCGTGTTTGTTTTTTAATCACGAACAGGCAATTCTAAAGGTGCTTGTTGAACAAGTAGTTGAACTAGTAGGTGTGACTCTGTGATCCTATGTAACGAATTTATCAGTTTGGTTATTTGTTGGTAGACTGGGTTGTTTATCCTCCATGGATGGGGTGCCAGGTGACGCTGGAGAATCATAAATGCCCCGATGGCGGAGAGGTCTGAGAAGGTTTGAAAGCTTTGGAGCAGGAAGGTATTTGAACTTAATTCGTTTTGCATAAGATTGCAAAAACTTCTTGCAGCTGCTTGCAATTCGGCAAAGAGAAGAGAGCTTGCGCCGCTTGCAAGGATTCCATTTTGACTGGTTGTTCGGAATCCGTGCTGTACCTCTAGGGAAGCAAGCCTAAAATGGTTTGCTCCTGCTTCGCTTGAAGGTGAGCAATTTAGAACCGGCTCACTTGTGCCAAAACCGCTTGCTGAGGGCTGAGGGGTTCCGGGCAGGGTGGACTAGATATTTTGTGCGTGCCACACTGCTTTCTTGCGAGTACGTCTTGAGTTTGCGCAGCCATAGCTGCCTTACAGACTTAGAATGAGTGGTCGTCGTCTGGCAAGTGCTGTGGACAGCATTGATGGGACTGCCGTTGGGTGAGGTTGCGAAGGAGAAAGTTAAAGTCAATTTCCCAGAGTTTGAAGCGCCATGTCATCTCTATCGAGTTTGGCCAAAATCCAAGCCTTGGGTCCTGTGAGGCCATGGGCGCAGCAATTGGAGGTGCCTTCATGTGCTGATGTCCCTGGGCCATTCACTGGAAAACATGTGCCCAGGATATATGTATTTTGTGAACCCATCAATCTGACGTTTTAGTTGATTTCTGTACACTAGCACGACAGACTCACATGACTCACATGTGCTTTCCTGCTTCCAATCTTCTTCGGGTGAAAGCATGTCAAGGCCTCCCCTAAGCGACTCAGCGCATGCAGGTTGCTGCTCGGCGCCAAGCAATCGCCAGTGTGTTTGCAGCTCAAGCTCCAGAAGCGCCTCAGCGCTGCAGATGGCGACCAGGCATGCAGATTTGACGAAGAACAACACAATAAGTGCACCTTCTTGGTTTCGTAATTGTTTTTTGACCTGGGGGGTAGCCGCCTGCCAGCTAGCAAGAAGTAAAGACTGGCTGGCTTGCAGCTGCTAGAAGTTAAGGTAGTAAAAAGGAAGTAAGGATACCAAACACAAAATGAGATAAAGTAGCTGGCAGCAAGCAGTAGCAAGTAGTAACTACTACTTAGTAGCTAGTAGCCGCCAAGCCTTGCTTCCCGTTTGTTAGGCCCTTGAGCTGTTTGACAAGGAGAGCCGGAGATTCGATACAGTGCATGTTCTCACTGCAATGCGGGCTGTGGCGTTTCTTGGTGTGTAAACAAAGCAATCTTCTTGAAGGACAGTCATAGTAAAGATGATGTTTGTAAGAAAGGCTAGGTAAAAGCATGTGCACCGGAGTGTGAACAAGACTTGGCAATAGATATGCTCGGATGCCCAGTCTATTTCCTCCCTTTTGAGAGGGATGATCTGGACCTAACCCATCAGGTCACTAAGAATGTCCACAACCACCCTGGATATTTCGATCATGTTTTTTTTTTTTTTTTTTCACATAATACGAAGACAGAAACATGTTTCCTGATTCCTCAAGACACCTCACCTGCCGGTCCAAAAACTGAATGACCGTCTTCCTCCACCGCTACATAAACCTATACCGTTGGTCGTCTTACCTCTCTCGTTAGGTTCCTGCTTGGTATAATGTTCTTTCAAGTGCTTATATACTGCCAATATACAATTGCATAGTGATTGAAAAGAAACAACTTGGTTTGCCCTGCATATCTTAGCGCAAAAGTCTCAATGATCTCCAAGCCTGACCTGCATTTGCAGGCCATGAAGTTTGCGAGTTGAGAGAGAACTCGATTCTACAAGACAGATTGCAAATGGAAACTCAGCATGTTGACCTGAAGCTGTGAGAGGTGTACCGTGATTTGTCAGAACTTGAGGCTTTCGCCACCAAGCCGTTCACCCCACACGTTGGGAAGACTGTTAAATCGAGCAGCGTGGCTGTGATTTATGCACGGCGGGCCAGCTCTGCGACTGAGACTCCAACATTTCCCACTTGAGGTCCGAATATCAGATTGTAGACAAGCACAACATACGGTTTCATGCAAACGATGCTTTACAAGTGACAAACAGTGAGATACTTTGTATCCAAGGCAGTTTCATTGATGCCGGAACTTGCTGGCAACGATCTAGCTGCGCTGGCTTGGTCTTTGGCATCCATATGCACAAAAGAGGCCTCAGTGTAGCGAGCCAGACAATTGAAGGGCAAAGCTGTACCAACTTCATCCCACATTCTGAAATTCTTTGGGTCTTGTCTGTCCCATTCTCTGCAACGGTCGGTAAACAGTTATCACCATGTTAGAGAAAGGCCTTTAATAACCAGCACCATCTACTGTTATTGGCAATAGGACTAGACACAAGACATTCTAATATATATTATATATCTCTACATGAAATCATATTCTACTATTTCTACATGAAATTGTATTCTGTTATTTCTTAGCTACCCAGGTCTGCCTGCTTTTCTTATCACCGCTTTGTACGGCTCCCCAGGCCGGCTGCGGCGTTGAGTGCGGAGCGCGTGGTCTCACTGCGGCGGTGCCCCGGGTCGCCGCCACGCTGGCGCCATCGGAGCTGACGGTGGTCGCCTGGGCATTGGCCAAGCTGTCGGTGCGCGTCGGTCGGGAGAAAGGAACTTACTTTAACTCCAAGAGGCAAGACAAGTCAAGAAGTTTATTTCTTATAGTTCACTAGTTCACTATATATCATCATTTTCCCTGCTCGCT
Organism: Durusdinium trenchii; assembly: GCA_963970005.1. Taxonomy (NCBI): domain Eukaryota; class Dinophyceae; order Suessiales; family Symbiodiniaceae; genus Durusdinium; species Durusdinium trenchii. The sequence continues at coordinate 140,831 of CAXAMN010011113.1, read as the reverse complement.
TTTGCTTGGTTTGCTTTTCAGTGTTAGGTTCCCCTGCAGACTACTTTTTTGCTGACTCTGAGGGTAGGTCTGTGTCTTTCTCTGGAAGCATACATTCTTTTTCCAGGAGCCTTCTGATGAAGCCATAGCTGCAATTGTCCGACAAGCACGTTTCCGCATCGGCAGATTCAAGTGCAGCTGGGAGTCAAAAAAAACCGTTGCCTCATGCCCTGTGGACTTATGGGTCTAAACGCCACCATCAGTCTAGTCAGTCTCTTTGCTCCAAAGTCCAAGCTTTGGCCCCGTGTTTTTTTGGATGTGGCTTAGTTGCATCAGGCAAGGATGCAGTACATTTGGCGTGGGCTCTCTCGAAAATGCAGGCATGCTTGAAACTCGGTGTTTCACTCAGCTTTTCTTGAGGAGGTATGCCGACTAAAACATAGTCCTGATGATACCAATTTTATGTTTGGCATTGGCGTATTAGAAGTTCCAACTTCCATAAATCACCTTCTGAACGCGGAGCCATGGTGTGAGCAATTTCCCCTATAAAGAACCCTTTCATTTTCATGCTTCCAAAGGCACCCTTAACATGACTTCCAAAATGCAGGCACTACTGTGCACTCCAACAGTGACTTCTGTTACTGCTTTTCAATGAACTCTTGGGGCACCAAATGCATTGGATGGCAAGAACACTTTGTTCCCTTCCTTTTAGTCTCAGAGTGTTGCAGGCGAGGGACATGGATTTTATGCAGCAGTTGGCTGGCCAAACACTGGACGGCATTTCTGTGCTCAGTAGGCGCCAGGGTTTGGTTTCAGCATGGCACAACAGCTTCCTTCCAGCTGCAACAATGTCTCGCAAGTTTCCTGAGCTGCTAATTTGCGACGATGTGCATTGAATATGAAAGAATGCTATGACCAGCAACATTGAAGGCTGTGCCAACGGACCGTTTCTTCAACGAAAACCCAAATATCTATGAGGCAAGACACTGGCAACGCAGCATGGGCCTTTGCAAAGGCCAGCCTTAGTTTGCCGAATGAGTTGCTGGCAAGGAGAACGTGGTGAGACGATAGAACTGATGTTTGTTTTACAATCTTTTTTGCAACTTACTCACAGGACTACAAACTTGACAGCCTAGGGGCCTAGGGTGACTGCGGACTGCATTACGTCGAAACGGTGATGGGGTCTCATGCTGATTGTGCAGCGCTCTGCAGGCTGATGTTTTGTGCAGGCCTTTGATGCGGAGCATCAGAGCCAAGTTTCTGGCAGAGAGCACTGACTTCAACGCGCAGGAAGCCAGACTCGGAACAGGGGGAGTACCCTTCAAGTGCTCCTGAGAAGACTGGGAAATGCAAGTAGGTTTGAAGAGCGTTGGATGTATTTTTTTCATTAATCACAGCAAGGCTTACCATTTCGTTTGTTTGCAGGAGCTAGCCAGCATTGTTTGGGCTTTTGCATGGCTTGATGCAGCAGATGAGGCTGCCAGTCATAGCATCCATCACGGGAGTTCCATTCAAAGACGTCAAGTTTCCAGAAAAGAATATACGAACCAAATCATTAGTGCGTGAGCTAATTGAGCTATTATCCTCGAAGCTTTTTATCAAGAAGGAAGCTTTTTGACCTCAATCGCACGGGTTCATTGATGCCGAGCGAGCAAATGGTCATCGTTCAGGTCCTGCTGCAGCGTTTCCAAAGTGCCTTGCTTTGCCGAGCGCCGGAGCTGAACGCTGGTGGTTTGGCACGGGTGAGCTGGGCCCTCGCGAGCATGGGCGTTGCTGAAGGTTGCAGTTGGGCACATGCCATGCTGTCGCATCACATAGATATTTGGCTTATATAGAAGTTCTTTCAGGTGGACGTGGTCGAGGCTGCATGGAACTTTGATTGTAGTTTGTGAAGAGGTGACAGCAGTTTCTTCCTGTGTCATTTGCCATCTTCACTTGTTTGGCGTCTCAGTCTCACAATCCGCACAAGGCCGGCTCTTTCAGCGTCTGGGGACCTCTGCACAGCGCTGCATGGAGTCCTTTGGCGGCTCAGAGCTCTCGACGTTGGCGTGGGCCTTTGCCAAAAGCGACGCATTGGACGGGAGAAGCAACGCGACGCGAAGCGCGGAACAATGCCACTTGGAAGGGGTTGCATGGGTTTTGACCATGTGGCGACCTCTGTTGAGAAAGTTCAGGAAAAGTGGACCACTGTCCACTCTTCTTGGGGTGAGTGGTCGATGAAATATAGTCCTTTACGCATTGCTAGAGGCTCACCACCTATTCTGGGTAAAAGGAGGTCTAAAATAAAGAAGATTACGACAAGTTGCCACTCGCAGCGAGAGGAGCTTGACGGATGTGACCCTTCTTTGCTCTTGGCAATTGCCAAGCAGGCCATGACACCGTCGCCAGTCTTTTTAATTGACGCCTTGTGAGGATGCAAGGCCGAGTTTTACGCTCAGTAGGCAGCTTCCTTACTAGTATATAGCTAGCATATGAGCCACTTGCTTCCATCCTATTTGCAGGCAGAGGAACGTGTTGCCAACTTGAATGCCCGCGATGTTGACATGATCGCTTGGTCGCTTGCCAAGGTGGAATTGGATGGAATTGGCGTTTATTCTGGGAATGCATTGATATGCAAGTCATTTGGTTTCGATGTCACTATGTTGTGGGCTCCTAATACTGTAGCAAACCAAAGCTTGTAGCTTGGACTCGACACTTAAGGAAGCAACTGGAACAAAGAGTATTTATATATTTGGATTGTTGGCATAGCAGTATCTCACTAGAGTTGGTGAGTAAGGTTGTGGTTGCTTCACCTTCCTATGGTGACTTACTCCCTGTCTAATGTTTGTCGGCATTGTGATGCCAGGATGCGACTTGTTCCTGTAGTTTGTATATATGACATTATAAGACTTGACACTGCCAGGCCAATGCGCCTATGCCATCATTCATAGCAAAGTGGCTTGGCTCAGACAAGACATTGCCGACAATGTCCAGGACAAAGAGGACAAGTTTCTGTCATTCTGCAGTGGGAGCCCACAATTTAGTTCAAGAGCTGAGTTGGTGCTTATCAAATCTAGCTGCATTTTGTCGGGCACTTTGGTTATGCATGCTTCCTTTGACCCATCCTAAACAGCAAGGCTGGCAACACGTGCAGTGCTTTGACTGCATTTTTGTTTGGCAGGATTTTGTCTCTATACGACGCACAGAATTCCAGCAGAAGTAGCGAACCCAAAGTTCAGCATATGCAGATGTGAAGTGAAACGATGCACTGAAAGGACAAACGATGATGAATTGTGCAACTGCTGAAGTTTTCACAAGGGCTTAACCTGGTTTGACAAGACTGTTCGCAGTACTCCAAAGCAAGGATGCCATCAAGTCAAGACGTTCGTGCCACAAAGGGAGAATATGAGTGTCTATATGTCTTAGATTAAGATTATTTTCAGTTTAATTCATTCGGAGTCAAATCCAAGGGCACAAAGAGCATTTTTAAAGTATTCTGTAGCAGGTTGCCCTTTGCCTGGTGGATGGAAGTGATTGGATTCTTGCTTTTCAAAGACTAGGACTAGAGGGACTAGCTCTGATTCTGGAACCAGGTTTCTGTCGTCTGAACTGGCTGCCTCTCTCTAGTGCCGGGCCCCTCTCTCTGTGGTTGCGGTTGGTTTCCTTACAAATTTTCTTGCTTGCACTCTCTTCGACAAATCCTTCACCGTGTTTGGAATACTGTACCTAGCTGGCTCAGATAGATGGATTTGGATTTGGTTGATCTTGAACGATCAAGTCAAGCCGCAAGCTCCAATTGACGAAGGGTCAGACAGCCGGCTGACATGCAGCAATGAAGATTCTCCTTGTAATGGATTGCTATTTTGCAAGTCCAGATCTCACAAGTGTTTGGGGTTTAAGTTTTTCTGGGATTTGATTCGCATGTGCAGTTTTTCCTCTGAGTCAGGGCCTTCTCAGGTGTGTTTGGCGGCTGACTTCGATGCTCAGGGATTGGCGAACTGTGCCGCTGCCTTCGCGCTCCTCAGCACAGAAGTGCCAGGCCTTCGTTCCATGCTGTCGCAGCGATCTCGAGCATCCCGGCGTTGACGGTGGCCTGGTGCAGCGGAGGGACATGGGAGAAATACCGTACAACTTACAACAAATACATCTTCAGGAATCCCAGAGAAGATGTTTGATAGTCGACTTGCCAGTATGCTTACTTAGTGCAGATGCGTGTCAGTTGCTATTCTCATGTGCTTTCACTCGTGCTTTCAGTTTTGTCCATTTGTGTATGGGCTTTGTCCTTTGGTCCTCAGATGTCCTTTTGGAGCTCAGGAACAGATCTCAAGCTTCTCGGCACAAGCACTTTGCGATTTGCAGTGGTCCTTCGCTTTCCAGAGCTGGGCAGACGCTGCATTGCAGGCCATTCAATCATCCTACTTTCGTGTTGGACCAAACGAGTTGAACCTTTCATTGAATCGAGACAGTCGAGTATCCTTTGTGCTTTCGAGCTTGTTGACACTGTACAGGAAGCTATTTGGACGGCTCCTGGCTGGGAGGAACGACCTCGCTATGTACGGACACCCGTATGTACCAGTCCTTACCGCAGTTCATGCTTCCATCGAGTTCTACTTATTTTGACCTCACAACATGTCACAACCAGCTTAAATCCAAGCATAGTTTTTGTGGTGCTCAAACTTCTGAACTTGCGCAGGCATTTTGGGACTTGTTTGGGTCTTGGGCGTGATTGCCCTAGAGTGTCAATATCAAAGCGCTGGCATGATTTTGCCAAGCCTCGATGACTTGAGGCAAGGAAATAGAGCAAGCTTCTTCTCGCTTCCTTTCCAGCGTTTGTCATGGAGGGAGAGTAATACAGACCTGGAGACAAATGCATTATGGTCTGCAACTGTTTGTCAAGGTCCATGACGTGCAAGCTGGCGCGGTAGCAGACTGCTTTAAGCACCTGCTATTGGTCGCGCTCCTCCAGAGACTTCAGGCGAGAAGAATTTTGCCGAAAAGATTGGGATTGTAACTAGCTAGCATTGAGGTTGGAAACCTGGTCTTCGTTGCTTGAGTAGTTGAACCGTTGAAAGCAGAACCCTCTTCAAAAATGGTTGCAGTTAGGAGGAGTTTTCAGCAAGACATACAACTATCCATCAGATGCAGGCCACGCAAGGTGCTTGTGAGCATGGCGACGAAAGCCTACTCTATGTGGACACTCATGCAGGTGCAGGCATGTATCAATTGCAGGCGCGGGAGGCTCTGTCTTGTACTAGCCGCACTAGCCAAATTGTGTTCCTTGTGCCTTTATGCATACAAATCGGAAGCACTATCCCTATTGAAGGCAGCCCATGCCGCCAACATTGAACGACTGCTCACAGCGACACCAGCTAGGAGATGACATTTTGGTCGGATGCAGATTTGAGAGGACTTGAGCCCACTGAGTCCACGCTCCACCCCCAAAGTCAAATGGCGCTACCACAAAGACATATAACGAACAACTTTGTTTTAGATTGAATGCTTCTCCGCCTGCTTTCTGTTTTCTTTTTTGCGGAGGATGCCTGCATGCATGGCAAGCTACTTGGATTGCCTTCGTTCCTTTGCAGGTAAGGACTGGATGAGATTGTGATGACTCGATGATATGATGGCCTTTCTAATTATGATTGTAGGGAAGCAAGGTCCTCCAATATCGGAACATTTAGTCCTCTTCTCTTTCAAAGCTGAAGCTTATTTTTCTTAAGCACTAGGTCAAGATTCCCAAACAATCTAGGAACCAAATGATTACTGCGAGCACGAGCTATCCTGCGCCTGTGGCTAGTAATTACTGTAAGTAGACGCCTACTTACTTACTGTAAGTAGGGTGGGGGGGGGAGGTCGGCAAAAGAAAACACGTTTTCTTCACCAATGGCAGAGATTGGCAGGATACCCCGGCTCCCCAGCCATCGCGCTTCACTTCCTGCAGCCGATGAGCCGCGCCGTGCTCTTCGAGGCTGTTGGGGGGACCTAAGCTTCTTTGAACCCTGGTAGGTTGGAGGCCATCACTATGAGGTTGGAGGCCATCGCTTCACTAGGTTGGAGGCCATCACTTCTAGGTTGGAGGCCATCGCTTCACTAGGTTGGAGGCCATCACTATGAGGTTGGAGGCCATCGCTTCTAGGTTGGAGGCCATAGGCCATCACTATGAGGTTGGAAGCCATCATTGCTATTAAGTTGGAGGCCATCATCGCAATTTGGTTGGAGGCCATCGCTTCTAGGTTGGAGGCCATCGCTATTAGGGTTTGAGGCCATCGCTTATAGGTTGGATTATTTTTCTACAATTTATTTAGTAAGCTCTAATGAGCCGCACTGTGCTCTTCGAGGCTGTTGGGGAGACCTATGAGACTTTGTGTGGCTCGGCACATTCTACGAGTCTCTCCGAGTCGCTCCGTCGACTTGTCTCCGAGTCAGTCGTAGCACCCGTGAGGGAAGTACAAGCCTCTGGTCAGGACTCGGACAGGTCCCAAGGGCAAAGTATAGATGCCATTGGAATTATCCGACGGTCTTGTCTCTCCCGTGCAACGCGACAGTGTCCAACACAAACTAGAATCTTTACCCTATTTGGGCTGCAACCAGTAGGCAGACCCTGGCATTGCCCAGATAGTCCAGCAAGTTATTTGGAAGTCGGCGCAACAGTCCTTCCTCGAGGCTGCGCTAGGTCTAGAGTCTAGAGCTTGGTTTTGTCGTTAGTTTGTGAATTGAATGTAAGACAGTACTCTTGTTTCCCTGACCACTTCTTTCGCCCTTCGCACCTCAGCAGTGGGTTTCAGGTCACAACCTTCAATTCGTTGGGAAGAGGGTGGATATCATCTGTGAAGATGCCTACAGGAGTGCAGCATTGTTTGCCTTGAGCTTCAGCAGGAAATGTCACACGATGGGAGATTCACAGGGTCCGCAACCTGACATGCCCTTTAGATCGGCCTTTTATTGCCTGGAAACATTGTCGCCAAAGTGGGTCCAGTCACTGCAGTCATGATCGCTCCATTTGGCAGGGGTCTTCCAAAGATGTTGATGAAGCCTCAGAGGTGAGGGAAGCAGAGGAAGGATGGACATTCAAAAAACGACGGCAGCCTTTGACTTCAGACTGACATTGACAGGGCGAAACATGGACAGACATGAAGATTTCAGACACTCATTGTGACACTCATGGTTTGGCTGTGGGTGGCAGGGCTTTAGTGTTTGTCGATCCGCCCTACGACCTGTGCTTTGCTGACAACCTGAATTTCAAGTTGTTCGACGCCTCAGACATTCCAGCTGTTGTTTTTCGTGCGTTCCGCAAGTTCAGTGAGTTTGGTTTGACAGCTTGATTCGTTTTTGCTGGAGTCTGGTAGGCGCTTGACAGGGCCTGATGTATTGTTGGTTGGGTATAGTATACAGATAGCATGCGCCACATTCGCATATAATGGCAGTCTAGTGTGCTCAATGAGAATCTGAGCAGAATGAGGGTGGACCAGCTGCAGCAGCATTGGCCATGTAGCACTGTGGCCATTTGGTGTGCCTGACAAAAGCCTTTGAACTTGCTTCACGTTTCATATATATAATTTTTGATACAGTAGGGGTGCAGGTGCAGGGACGTTGCAGACTTCGAAGCCCTAAGCTTCTTTGAACATGTGTCAGCTTGGAGTGGACAAGACCACATCAGCCTTCCTCTTCCGGCTCTTGCAAGGTACCCGATACGGGACTTTGCCAGATGTCAGCGTGTGTATCGGAGGAGGGTGGGTGGTTGCTTCGCAGGGACCGGGGGGTTGGGCAACACGTTTTGATCTAATACAGTAGGTTATGACAGGGAGAAGATTGCCATGACAAGATTTTCTTGGTTCTTCCATTGCATTGGTTGCCAATGAGAGGATTGCTTCTTTGACTCTTGAGCCCGTGCTGGTTTGTCGTGACCTCAGTGGGATGAGTGATCGACCCTTTGTTTCTTTTTGCTTTCAATGTTTCTCAAAGTCCCTGAATATTCTCCCGTTTGACAGATTACCAAAAACCTTTGCTTCACAATACGAAGTGCGTGCCATCGTCCAAATCACTTACCACGCGTTCTCTCTGTCTTGAGAAAGCAGTGAAACGCCACGAGATTCAGGACAATTTGAATCGATATCTTTTTCTAATTGTACGATCGCCCGCTCCCTCTTTTGCCAGGCATTTTGTAAAGCAACAAGGAACAAGCAAATCTTCTCCTGCCTATTTTCTAAACCTAGCGAAGGCGAGTTTGCTCTTAGCCACAACGAGTGCCAGAGCGATGCAGTGAGGACTGGGAGAGTGTAAGTTGCAAGCATCTCGAACTGTTAAACAGTAGATTGTGTTTTTTTCCCCACCTGTCAGGTGAGGATTGTTAGATTATTTTACAGATAGCCTTCTTCTTCTCCTTCGCCCTGGACCTCAACAGCAGCCAGATCGCAGTGGGCACGACCGGACCTCAACCGCAAGCACCAGATCCAGTGGGCACTACCGGACCTCAACACACAACACACAACCAGGCAACATAACAACAAACAGACAATACAATACACAATACACAGCCACAAGCACAACCACAAGCGCAGCCACAGCCACACAACCCACAGTCACAAAAACAAGCGCACAGCCACAAGCACAAACACAAACGCAACCACAAGCACAATCATAAACACACAGCCGCAAACACACAAGCCAGAAACACAATCACAAATACAGCCACAAGCGCAATCACAAACACACAGCCACAAGCACAACCACAAGCACACAAACCACAAACACACAATCACAGCACACAACCACAGTACACAACCCCAACACACACCACAGCACACAACCACAACACATACCATACAACCACAACTCCAAATCAACCAAAAGCACATAAATACCACAATACAGTTACCTCTGTGTGTGTGCGTGCCTTTTTTGTGGCAGGTGGTCACAGGGTCGCACTTTTGGATGCCAACTGGAGACCCTGGCGACACCCCGACGCGAACTCCGTAACACTAGAATAACACTCCCAAGCCCAGGAGCCACAAACAAAACCGAAAACCACAAAACTCACGACCGTGGCATACCATGGCAACATGCTCCTCACCATGGCATGAAAACAAATGACTGAATTGGGGACCACTCGAAGTAGAGTTGTCTATTTACAGTAAATAAAATTCTTTTTGTTGACCGTCGGCATGTGATCACCTGCACTCTGTGGCAGCAAAGGGATCACGACATGACGAAAACAAAAGGAACCTGACCATGTAAACAAGTAGTTTTGGCTTGTAAAGACATGAGAAGTCAACGACATGTCAACTCATGTAAACTCATGTAATAGGCTCAATCCGGAAGCGACACTTGGATGCTCAGCTCAATGGGCAAGCTTTGCAGGTTTGTGCTTTACTGATTGTGTTGAGCGCTCTCGACCGATCGCCAGGACAGGGATGTTGCTGCTGAGGCCGCCTGACCTGGAAACGCGGCTTCATGAGGCGAGCTTGTGCTCGTGCAAAACCAAATCCAACAGCTAACAAAATCTTACTGATGACTGGTGATGCTGTTAACCCGACTGCAGAAATTGGTTTGCTTGGCCTGTGCAACTTGTGTGACTGCATACGGTGTCGGAGGAATCCTTTTCCAAGTTGAGAGCAAATCTGGTTTTTACTTGAATTCCAGCGGCTTGCGACAGTGAGACGTGTGTAAAAACATGCCTTCGTGCCTGGTCTTGAGGAGGCGCTAGGCAGGGAAGGTTACACTTGAAGATGGGTGCGTGAGGTCCTTCCAGTGTTGGCAAAGACACTTGCGATCTCTCCGAAGGATGCTTAGCTGAAATTGAATGAAATTGACCGCAGTAGCAGTGGCAGAATTATGGGGTTTCTTTCCTACTTCTGAAACAGTTCATTAGTAATTAGTCTGGAACACATCCTTTTTTTTGGCAATGGTCTGCAGTTGTCTGCAATAGGTTTCTGATTCACGCTCCCTGTGGAGCATTTAATCTCGGCTGCTTTGCCGGAGTTCAACTCATAGACTCTAGACCTGTCTTGGCAAGGTGTTCTGGGACTACAGCGTTTTCTGGCTGAAGCCTTCGGATGAAAATGGCTGTGCCTTACGATATTTCTGAAGGTGCAAAATGAAATCGACTCAATCAAGTTTCTTTTTTAGAAATAATTTGCTTTACAATCACCTCACTAGCTTGGATGTTGTGTAGTTCACTGCCTGCGGTCAGGGAGGCTATCGCAGCCTGTTTGGAGAAACTTGACAGCTTGGAACTTGAGTTTTTTTGCGTATCTAGAGAAGAGTTTTGCATGAAGTCTCAGAGACGCCAAGCCCGCACATGGCTGCCTAATGATTCATTGCAATGAATCATCCATACAAAGTCAGGTCACACTTGTGGCTGATGGGTGATGACAGTCGTGTCATGGGGCTGTAGACAGAGGTATTGCGCGTATGCGTTGATCACCAGCGCTTGGCTCAGCAGAACGCCGCCAGAATGGCAACAAAGCCATGGCGCCGTGAGGCAGTAGAAGCGGGGTCGTGTCCCGCCAACGTGTTCACCAACAATCAATACCAGTAGCGATGGCCTCCACCCTAGTAGCGATGGTCTCCACCCTAGGATAAAACAATGGCAAACTCGCTATTAACCACACGTGCCAAACAGTTCTCACAAAGCCAAGGATAGGTTCTTTTGTGACGGGACACTTTGCGTGAATTGGAGATGGGGGACCCGCTTAATACCATCAAACCAAGGAGATGATTGAGCAGTGGTAGCCTAGTATATAAGGGTTTTTTGATAACCTTTCTTGTAAAAAGGCTTTTGGATGGAATGTGTTCACAGGCAAAGAAGGGCTATTCGTTAGGCAAGCGTTGGCAACAATATGCTGTCCACACCTCCGGGAATTCGAGATTGTGCGTGTGGTGCAAGAGCAGTCATGAAGTCACTAGGGCCAATTCTTTCCCATATCATTCCATGAGCAAATGCTGTGCTCTCCTGCAAGTCCCAAACAAGGGAGGTGCTCAATAACTTCTGAACTTGCAAGCAACTCTGCAATGCTTGCACCACCTACATTATGCCGGTTTGCTGTACCAATGGACGGTCCGAGGGCCTGCTTTCCGGTTCGCTTTCTGCACAGGACATTATGGATGACCGGCCATGTTGAGCAGGTGCATTGGCTTTGATTTTCGTATCGTTTCTCTTTTCCGTTTCTTTCAAAACAAGTATATACATATGGGGATCAGACCATTCATTGATCTATTCAAAGACATCAAGTCGGAATGGCCACCGTCTATATATGTGTGGAACTCGTTCACTGTCGAGTGCCTGCGCAAATTTGATTCAGTGTAAAGCCTGCTTTGGACAGGACTGCCACACTTGTGGCTGTGGAAAAGGCAGGGTTTGACAGCTGCATACCATGAAGGGTTGTACTTGATCGGACCGTGAACATGTTTTGTCTTTTTAAATCGGGCGAAGTGACAGCCCGGAGGAAAGCGCTCGTCTACTTCAATTAACAATTTTCCTCAGATCAAGTTTTGTCAATTCATTAGCCCGTGCATACGCTGTCAGTGTTTGTCAGTCAAGTAGTGAACTATGCACTATACTGTGAAAGCATTGTGGATTTTGCAACACCAGCTGCACCTCAGTCACTCAACAGAAAATTGTGGAGCGGTGTCGGTGTGTCGGTGTGTGTGTGTGT
>CAXAMN010011113.1:117843-129209 GCA_963970005.1 Durusdinium trenchii | reverse complement strand
GCCTTTCCTTTTGTTTCTCCTGTCCTACTTCTAGCTACCCGGGCGGTATAAGACCAAAGTCCCGCTCGCTAACTACTTTCGTTTAACTAAGTGGGCCTCGTAACTACACCTATCTTTCATTCTTGCCCTCTTAGTCTGCTTTTGTTTTGTTTGCTTTGTCTGTCTTTCTAAGGCTTTTTAGGTGGCTAGTAATCTTTCCACAGCGCCAATATTGGCGCTAAGTGTGCAAAGAGCGCACCGATTATTTGTGTATGTTTCCATACATGTGCTTAAGGCTTTGCGACGCAATCAACGCTACTAGGGGCTTCTGGTTTCGCTACTAGGAGCCAGGACGGTACTACCAGGGGCCTCTGGCCGTTCTCTGGCCGTTCTACGGGGAGCAAGGACGCTACTAGGGGCCTCTGGCCTCGCTCAAGCAGGGGAGAGCGCGGCGCGTACGGCTTCGTGTGTGTGTGTGTGTCCACACCTGTGCCTAAGGTTTTGAGTCACAAAGGACGCTACTAGGGGCCCTTGGTTTCGCTACTAAGGGCTCCTGGTATCGCTATTAGCGTGCAGTTTTTTCAAATCAAAAAACAGCGCGAAAAAGAGGCAGGGGGCAGTGACAGAGTTTGTGGAATCACTGCCAACGAAGACGTCCACATTCTCTGGTGATGCGTCGGGAGACGTCCTGGTGTGTAGTAAGTGGCTAGCGCACTGAAACAACTTGTTAAACATCTTCAATTTTCCGGACTTCCTCGCCTTTCGGTTCGTGCATCATTCAGTTTCTTCAAGTCAAGGGGGACTTCATACTGATCCTAGCTCTTGCGAGCAACAATCTAAGTGTGTGTGTAAACCGCTCTAGCATGCGGGTGATGTCCGAAATTCAGTTGCTGTACTTATGCAGTTGAGACAAGTTTGAGAGCAGGGGAACTGTGCACTCTGTGACAGACCCAGTTCAACGAAGCTAGGTCACAGAGTGGGATATTCGGACTGATCATCCGAACGTACCTGCGTAACGTTTCGGTTTTCACCTGAATGGCAACTGGGCTGAGCCAAGAACCCAGCATGTGATCACTTCTGATTTCGGGCTCTAGTGATGAGATCGATGGCTTCGCCTCATGTGCTATGTCTCGAATTCTCAAGGACACACACACTTAGGAGGTTCTGGGCTTTGTCATCATCCTAACGGTCCTAACGCTCCAACTCCAAGACTCATTCCCCAGTGTGTAAAGGGTGCATGCCAGAATTGGCGACACCGTCGAGACCCTACTCCTCTGATGTCTTCATCCTCTTATCCTCTGCGCGTGTGCACTTACACCTTAGTCTGGGCCCTAGTTCTAGATTTTTGCTCCCCCTCTACGAAGGCATGTGTTTGAAACCCATTGAATCAAAGGGAACCTTTGTTTTCAAACTAAGTAGGGGGGAAACCCCATGGATGCAGTTGTTTGTCCAACGAAGAGGGCTTCATTCCATGGCTGATATGATCCTGGGGCGCCGGGATCACGTACCTGCCTTTGTGATGAGTCCACTTCATACTGGCCCTTGCGTGCAACTAGTAAAGCGCTGATGAACGTGACCGACCTGCTGCTGAACCCCTTGTCACACTTGAAGGACTTTGAGACCTTGAGCAGTTTACCCCTTCAACGAGACCTCTAAGATGCCCAGACCCCCTACATGCTTCCCCCAAAAATATGGTTACCTAGGTCGCGATGTGGCGAGTGCTTCAATTCCGTGTGAATTTTCCGGACTGTGTGTGAATTGCCAAATATATGCAATGCTTTTCATGCTGCTGCCTTTAAAGACAGGACATGCCCATTCACGTTGAGCACACTGAACGCGATTTGATTTGCTGGTTGCTGCCCTGCCACGGCCCATGTTTACATTAGAGTCATTAGAGTGTCAATTGCGCCTGTGAAACTTTCTTGAAACAGTGTGGCAGGCACTCAGGTGTTCTTGCTCCTTATTTCCTTTTTGAGGACTGTCCTTGGTTTTGTGGAGCCTTACTTTTGGTGCCTCCTCAAAGCAGGCTGAGAGCATCGCATCCACGCGGAGGCAGTTTTCTGGAACCCATGAATGCTGGGCCAATGATGTCAACAATACTGCTGCAGTAGCGTCGCATGCAAGTTTGTTTGTTCGCACCACCTGGATCTTTTGAAAGAATGGGATTGAACGTGGCTTTGTTTAGAAAGACTCTTTGGGATTCTTCAGGTCTAGGGAGTCCAGGCACTCTAGGGACATCCAAGGAAACTGCAAAAATTGTGAGGCCATCTTTGTCACCGAATGTGCGAGCTCCGCGCATTTCCTCCAATAGCGTGGAGCCAATCTGTGACCAGGACACGGGTTGCCAGGTCATTGGTTGCTGCTCGGAGGATGTCAAGCTGCCTTTCTACTCTAACCCTCTCCCCCAAAGGTTTCGAGAGATAGGGGATCTTGCCCTTGCCTTTGTTGTCCAGATTTCAGGGTGGCAGGCATCCATCCATCCATACATATATATTTTTGTATATATCCTCTTCGGTTTTGGTGCGTTTCCTCCCAAAAGAACGGTACGAAGGGTTGTATTTTGTATGCTCTTGGGTTGCAAGAAGGTGGTTTCCGAGACGGATGTTACCTGGATCTAGATTGCGCTCTCTTGGTGTCAGGATAAAAAATGGAAAGGAGCATCGCAAGAGACATGGAACCATCCTTGGAGAATGACGGGGTCGTTTGAGTGGTGCTAGTTGAGTTGAAACTGTTGCCTGAAGCAGTGGTACTGTGATACTTGAATCATTTGACCACGCTTTCCTGCGCATTGTTTTGAATGCTTGCACAAAGATGTTCTAATCCCATTTTTGCTCCTGCATGCATACATATCATATACCACTTTTGCCGTCTAAGGATGGTGCCTTCCATTTACCAGGTGCCGCGGAAGGCCTCGTTGGGACTGCAGTCAGGTTTGTCTTCACAGGCATTGAACATTACAGGTACCTCGAGCCTCCGAATCTTTGTTGTGCTTTCACTCACAGTTGCGTTTTGCTGACTCCAGTTGCGAGGTTGTGGTGAAGTGCTTGGAGGAGATGGACTCAGCTGAACAACCTGACAAGCCTGGGATGCTATTAAAGGCGACAATTCAGGTGCGCCATTCAGCTATGACAGCTATAAAGATTCTTGCTGTGGCCAGAACGGTGATAGGTAAGGCATGTAGGGAGCCGCCGGAATTGCTTGCCTGCCTTCAACACATGCACTCAAGAATCTGTGGACCGCTCGCCCAGAGAGTTTCAAGAGCCCCGATCCATATCAAAGCCAGCGAAACAGAGATGGACTCAACATATTCATTGCATTGGTTTGTTCGGCGGACTTGAGGACTCTCTTTTTGATTTAGGGTTTAACCATAGACAGTCTACCTGATTTGTGGGTGTTCAAACTGCGAAGCACTTCAAAGTTCAGCATCAATGGCATCGCCACGCCAGAACACAGTGAAGCGCTTCAACCGGATGTTCAACAGACACGTGAACCGCGAAGAGCAGGTGCCCAGATTCGAAGAGCAAGTGCGGTGCGGACGACATGTTTTCACAATGGTTATGTTCTTCGAGCCTTTTTGCTGCACAAAGGTTGTCGAAGCGAAGGAACATGTTTAACATAGCGCGCATTTGCAACGTGGGTGTTTGCTCAGCAGATGGGAGGCATTGGCACAGTTTGCGTTTGTTCTCGAGCATAGGCACATAAGTTTTGCAGATGATGCTTGGTTTGTCATGACCCGTTTCTCCAAGGTGGAGGCAGTGATGCACCATCTGGAGCGGCACACGCGGCGGCGTCGAGGGGAGCCGGAGGTCTCAGCAAACAAGATTTGTGTTTTCTTTTAATCTTCACACCTTTCTTTCTTGCTTTCTTTCTTTACATGTGATAGCATGTGAAGAGCTCCCCCAGATGCCGGTCATTTGAATTCTGAGGAAGAAGTGGATCTGAGGTCGGCGTTGAAATCCGGCTTGTTGGAGTGGGAGCAAACTTCAAGAGCTTGGAACCCTAGGTGCATGGAAGGCTTGGGCTGCGACCTGATGAAGCTAGGAGCTTTGTAGAGCCTTGTGGATTCCAATTCTTGTCCTTGTCACCGAGCAAAAACAGATTCATCTCAAGAACATTTTTGAATACCCTGTATTGCGTTTTCTGATTCGCCACCAAGGGATATTGTGTAGGTGTTCCTGGTTTGTTTGGTTCTTTGCAAAACTGTTGCGTATCCACGATGATGATTTCACGCGCTGAGATATATGAGCTCTTCGCTGTGCACCTGAACATGTGTGAGCGTCTTCGGCCCCAGAGCTGGCAGGAGTGCCCCTAGTAGCGTCCTTGCTCCTAGTAGCGATGCCAGGAGCCCCTAGTAGCTTCTTGTTACTAGTAGTAAGGCCAGGAGCCCCTAGTAGCGTCCTTCAGTGCGCCGAAACAGTTGTGCAAGTTGTGTACTCATTTCTACTTGGTATTCGTTTTGGCAGATGCATATTGCTTGAACAGAACCTGGGCTTGCTCAGGCATTATCTTCACCATCGATTTCGCAGTGAGAACGTGAGCTGGCTGGAATTATATAGTCCTACTTCTATATAGGTTTTAGGCAAATCCTACAGCGCTACAGCAGCTGTTTTCTTTGGCTTGTGAGGGTGGATGCACAGACAACCGCACAAATGCTTTATATAGAGGGAACTTGTGAAGGCCATCTCGAGAAAAGAAAGGAGGTTTGCCTACTAGTAACAAGGGCATTACTACTAGTAGCAAGAGCTACTCTGGCAGAGAGCCATCCATCCTTGAAGTGCAAAGAGGTCTTGCCCCCCGCCTCAGGACCATTTTGTCCCGAGTCTGTTCCACCGCTGCTTGGCTTTAGAGTACACTTGCTTTAGGGCGTCGCAATAAAGCAGAAGTTTGATGCGAGCTTGAGTGTCAAGTCTGGCGAGACTGGCTGAGGTGCTCATTTCTTGCATTTTTCTGTCCATAATTGTTTGGATGGTCCGGATCTAAGTCTTCGACTCCCAAGCTTGCACATGCAGAGCACTAGCTTGCCATGGCGCTTGTGACAATCACAATGCCTCTGCATGTTCACACAGGATCGGATTTGAGTTTCACCTTCACAAGACTTACAAAAGACCAGAGTCGAGAGGCTCTGAGCAAGCCTTGATTTATGTGGACACGCGTGATTGGTGATGCGGTGATCGACCAGCGTTGATTGTTGATCGCTGCCTGGTGCCGATCAAGTCCGTCACGACCATGGCCCTAAGCACTGAGGTCTCCACTCTGCCCGATATGCGATACATTGAGAGCGGTCTGCCACCTCAGCAACAGTCAAAGATGCGTCTTTGGTGGTCATTTGCACACGACGTGTAATTTCAGTTTTCCATTTATTCACAATCAAAGATTCAAAATTTGAAGGCAGACACCTCAAGTAACACGAAATAACATGCGCACAACTGGAAGGATTCAGAGCCGAAGGCAGGACATCATAGCCTGACCCCTCAGAAAGGATGTCTTCCAGGTCCAGATTGCAATGCACTCCTCAAAGCCCAGTGCACGTGCATGCGCAGGTTGTGTTTCAGTGGAGGTGGGGCAATGCCAACCAAGGCCGTGGCTCGGACCTATTCTTGATTTTGGGTGCTCGCGTTTGGAATTCTGCGCAATGCCACCAGCATTGGATTGAGCCGACAAACTCCTCTCAACCAACATAGGAACACTAAGGGAGTCTATTTAATGTTCTTGTGCTTGATGGGTGCGTTGGGATAGTTGGCACATGATACTGACTAGTTACTAGTTATTAGTTCTGTGGGTAGGATGTTCTTTTTTCTTTGCACCCAAAAAGTTTGATGATTGTTTCTAGGTGTCGGTGTCACCGCTTCCTTTGATTTGCCCCGCATCAACCCTCTCAAGCACCTGACCTGTGTCTTGTTGTAGCAGGACAACTCTCAGCTTTTGATTGGTCTCATGTTACTAATAGCAAATCTTGTTCCTAGTAGTACGGCCAGGAGCCCCTAGTAGTGTCCTTGCTCCTAATAGTAAGGCCAGGAGCCCCTAGTAGCGTCCTTGCTCCTCGTAGCGATGGCCTTTGCTCTTAGTAGCAAAGAAATGGAGCCGGCTCCCAGGTACCATGTGTTTCAGGTCATTGAAGCGCGTGGAAGCCCAGGGCTTCCTTAGGCGTGACATGGGAATGCCAGATGGGATTTCAAGTTTTGCGTGCATGGTAGCCGCTAACCAGTAGCCAGCATCCTTTCTCTGATTTAATTCTCAACGAAGACCTTAAAGATGAGCCATGGTTGGCTCAAGCTGCTGAGTAGGATGGCAGAATACCCTATTATCATATATCATATCATATATCAATTACTTGAGTCAAACAAATGGCGAGCTTTAGAAAGAAGGCCGTAGCGGGATGGTACTGCGCAGATTGGAGTGGTGATGGAGACTGTTGGCCGTCCAGAACGGTTAATTAACTTTTTTGTTGCGCATTTTTCAGTGACATTTGCATTTCTTTTTCGGGCGCTTTGCATTGAGGACCTGCGTGTACCTCTTCACTGTTGAGTACCTGGTCCGCTTGGCTATGGTGCGGTGACCTGGTGCCACCGCCCGTTGATTTGTGATATTCGTTTCCAGCAACAATATATGCAGTATGCAGCATATATATATATATTTATGTTTAGTCATGTCACGTTCATGTCCCACTTCCTCTTTGATTTAGAATTAGCAAAGGAGTTGCACTGTTGAGATACCAGTACAAGAGTTTTGGTTTCCAAACTATGCCTAGACATAAGCATGCCTTGCACGAAGCTGATGTTCGTGGAGGTTTGTTGGAATGGTTTTACACTTGCTCCTTGAGGTTCATCAAGTACGATTTGAGTTATTGGACGAATACTTTGTCGCAGCGACTTGGCCCATCACTGCATACGCTGCTTCTTCGACCTGGGCCATAAGCACTTTTTGCAAAACATGGTCGTGAGACAGCCTTGAGACCTTCAGGTTGACTGTTTGTTCCTTCAATTATCATGGACACCACGTTGCACCAAGTCATATTCCCCAAGTCATGCTCATCATTCTTTCTTTGAGGAGTGGGGGCTGACCCATATAAATTATTAAGTGTAGGTGCTGTAGGTGCTTCAAGTTTTCGACTTGGGATTTATGCTCTCAGCAGTTTTGCAATGTTTGCCTGATATGACCAAAGCTCAGGGTGTGCTTAAGGGCGACATGGTTGCTCCGTCAGGCAGGGCTGGTGAAATGCTTGCCATTTCGCTGGTAAATCCAAATTAAGCAGCTTGTATACACTTTTGGAATGCACATCATCTTTTTCGAGCGCAGACTCCGGGCTCTTTGCTCCTGAAGGTTCTTTGTGGAACTGCTTCAGCTCCTCTGTGAAGCCCAAAGACGCGCCACTTGGCAAAGCACTGTTATGGCTTTTGCCCTCTCAACATGTTGAGTTTAACTCTAGGAAAGCCAGTTCCGCCAAATCTGCAGACTTGCAGCTTAGTTCCCACAGCAGTATTTTTGCTCTTTGAGCGCGTCTGAGTGAGGTTGGATGGTTCGTTCACCACCACGATTAAGCACATCTTTGGCATGGGAACTCAGCAAGGGCGCAAAGGTACTTGAATCACCTTAACGTTGCAAGATTTGTTGGTCTCTTTGAAGCACCTGGTCGGTTGTAGATGACACCGGCCTCAGTTCAGTGGAAGCGAGACAGAAGCTTTGCCTGAGGATTGACAAACCTCATTGATTTGTCCGCAATTTTGCCCTTTTGGATTGAGACTTTCAATCCACAGGAGACTGAAGCACTGGAGGAATCGCTTAGCAGCACTAACCAATATACTATATAATGTACCATTCTCATCCATTCTTGGACACTGTAAAGTCGGCCTGGTATACTTTGATGACGGCACTGACAGATGCCCTGATGCAGCAGTATGGGCATGATTCTGGTCAGAGAAAGACGCATGCATGACAAGGTAAGGGCTTCCAACATTTTGCTTTTTCTAGAGAAAGCGTAAGGCTGGAGAGAAGCAGCTAACCAGAGAGTTTTCCAAGTTTCAGCCAGATGACACAAGACAGGACAATACGCAGGGTGGTGCTCTTGTTGCTTTGAGACTGTTGAGGACTGCTTGGGGATGTCTCCAAAAGACTTGCAATTTTTGGAGTTCAACTGAGTTCAACCCACTGCAGCTCTGGTTCGACTGCAAAGGTGACTGCTGTAACGAGAAAGAGCAGCTTTCGCCAGATCAAAGCGAGAATCGAAAGTAGCTTGCGCATGTTAGGTGACTCCAGCACCTGCAACAAGTCCAAGAGATTTCTCAAAGATTGACTGATTTGGCTTTGCATTGATTCCCTGCAGCCTGTTTGAGAAGGGCCACAATCACTTTGTGAAGCTGAGTTACTCCCGGCTTGAGGATCACAAGGATCTTTCGCGTCTTCAAGTTAGGGAGGTGTCTCCGCGTTGGGCACTGGGACAGGTCATGGTGGTTACAGGTCAATTCCGGAATTACTAGCGACAAGAAGCTAGTAGGTTGGAGGCCATCGCTACTAGGGTGGAGGCCATCGCTATTAGGTTGGAGGCCATCGCTTCTAGTAGCAAGTCACCATTAGTTTCCCAGAAAGAATGCACGACATCTTCAGCGAACTCGGATGTTTGAGACCCTGCAACCTTGTCGAAGTCAAAGTCGAACACATGAAACAGAAAGACGATCATCATGGGCATGGGATTCAGCAAGAAGTGGCTGGTTCAATCATTAATCAATGATAGAAGAACCTCCCACCCTTCTGCGTCCCTGTCGCCTAAAAGATTGGTAGCTTCTTGGTCGCTACAGAGTAGCTTCTACCCGATTCTACCCTCTCATCCTCCTTGGTGCAGGTATAGTGAGGCCTTCATGCTCTTTACCCGTGTGATGGAACAGCTGAACGCCCAAGGAAGATAGCATTGTTGGTGAAATGATTCACGTGACAAAGATAGCATTTCGTTGCCGTTGTTTTTGCTTTTTACCATCCAGATTTCCAGAAAGACAGATCCATTCTTTTCCTACATGGCCTGACCGCAATGGCAAACACTTAAAGCATCCAACATAGCAATTGTTTGCAGAGAACTCCTGTTGGAGAACTCCGACTCCAACGACCTGAAGATCTCATATTCAGATTTCAGATGCGATCAAACAGGATCCAAGATATGCGTCGACAAATCCCACCAAGCCCGTAATGAAGCTCAGCATAGGTCAGTGCCTGCGCTGATGTTGATGACTTTTTTCATCATGCTGGGCTGTGGCTTGCAAGGGAACTCAAAGATCTCAGAGCCAAGCATGATTTCTAAGCATCATGGCAGAATACAGAGGCAATGAAAGAGATTCCACACAGCAGTTTAACGCCCGAAAGAAAGCTATTCGGGCTCTTTGGCCAGTTTGGTGCCACCTTCAGCTTGCTTCAGAAACACGAACTCCTAGTCTCTCTGGCCTCACTTGCTGCAGCTGCGCACAATTCTGCACTTCGCTTCCAAGGTTTGGAACGATGATTTGGTTCGCCGAAGGCGGTGAATGGTGCGCCAGACACCAATCTAGATGCTTGCCAGACTGAGTGACGTGGCCACCTGATTTGGTTTTGATTTGTGTGAACCAAAAAGCGTCCTCCCGAACTCGTTTAAGCCCTCTCCAGCAGCTGGCTCCTATTTCCAGTCCTGGCTCAAACTGGAGAACTCCCCGGCTCCTTTGGTGAGTGTCACACAAAAGCTCCCAGGTTGACAGGTCCAGGTGGCCCAAGCCCAAGGTATTCATAGATGGGCCTTCCTTGCCTCCCAAACCAAATTGACCCTGATCATGTGTTCCAAAATGCAGACGAAGCTCGATGTGTTCCAAAATGAGGCACCTGCCCAATCCATCTCTCTTCCCCCTTAAAACATGCCAACGATTTAGGCGACCTTGACCCTGACCGTGCGCATTCTAGATTGATCCTGTAGAACAAGTTGGATTGGTATCAAGGGGCCTAGACACGCATCAGCATCAAGAATCAAGAAAAGAGTCCTTGCTACTAGCAGTGTCCTTGTTGCTAGTAGCAAGGCCAGGAGCTACTAGTAGTGTCCTTGCTCCTAGTAACGATGCCCTTTGTTACTAGTAGCTTCTTGCTCCTAGTAGCTAAGTACTCTTGTTTTGGACGTTTTTGCTTGCTGTATCTTCTTTTCGAAGCTCGCGTATACGCCAGGTACCCTGAGGGCCACGAAGTGCTGGAGGGGTTGAACATCACTGGGCGGGGAGCGTGCGCCGGAAACTCCTGACACTCACTTACTGCGTCAATGCCTGCCAACCCTTGCTGATACGGATGCGATCTCTGAATGGACACACACACACAGGACAGTTGACAATAGATAGATTCAATAGAGCTTCCTTGAAGGTGACCTTTCCAAGCGCAGTTCCCTGGAATTATTTGACCATTTTCGAATCATGTCATGTGTGGAAAGTATAAAGAATGTTGCGCAGCTTGCCATGTCGCCCAAGGTACCTTCGTTTGAAGTATTTGCCTTGGACCTCCCCTGGCCATCGAGAGCCCGCTTTTGAGGCGAGGTTCGCAGTCTTGCTCAGCCTTGCTCTTTACCTGGAACCAGCGAGGTGATGTATTTGCAAGCAATAAGCTATTCATATAGTGTGGAATCAGTGTGCGATGGTAGAGGTGAATCAAACTTTATCATAGTTCTGGTTTGATTTCGTTTGCGCTGTCATTGGTGGTGCAATGGCAAGCCAGGAAACACCGTTTGAGAGCATCATCCACGGGTTTTGGTCGGGCAGCCAGCTCCTTCGCCTTTAGTCGACATATTTTTGGTTGCATGGAATGAAGCAATCCATTACGCACATTTGAGCTGATCCCCAGTGTGATTTCAGTTTGGACAGTTGGGTAGAATCCTGCAAGATACACACACAAGCACATGAAATCTTGCCGGGGTTGTATTTCAACCTACTGAGCGGCAGGTTTGTGATTGTAACGATCACCACAGTGGGCTATGGAGACATGATTCCAAAGACTCCGGTGTGGACACCCAGTCAGCGCTCGAAGATGCTACTCGATATCAGGAAGGTTATGCTTGTGGCTCATCCTTGATGACCATTTTGATGTAAGCCATGGCCATGGCATTCAGATTTGCGAAGACTTCACAACAAAAAAGCCATGTTAATGTTGTCATGCAAATGAAGTCAGAATGGCGGTGTTTGCCAGGCTGGCAAAGCGGTGGGCACCATGATGATCCTCGCAGGAGTGATTGCAGGGCCCCCAGCGAACCAGCAGCACCTTTCAAGAGCAACCACTTCGCGAACCATCCGTGAATTCGTGAAGTTTTGTTAAATGCCTTACTAGTAGTAACAAGAAGCTATTAGAAACAAGTGCCCTTACTAGTAGTAACAGGTGCCTTACTAGTAGTAACAAGAAGCTAT
>CAXAMN010011113.1:86054-109962 GCA_963970005.1 Durusdinium trenchii | reverse complement strand
GGTCCGCACCATTTCAGGCTTAATTGCATTTCAAAGTGAAAATTGTGATATAAATTATATACTCATTAAACCTGTTTCAACACATTGCCAAAAAAAATGACTGTGGTTGTCCACAAGCGCCCTAGGAGTGATTTATTTGCATTATATATTAGTTTCAAAAAGCTTCTTGTTACTACTAGTAAGGCACCTGTTACTACTAGTAAGGCACTTGTTCCTAGTAGCTTCTTGTTTCTAGTGGTTCGGAAACACCTAGAGAATTTTTGTCCGCTTGTCGAAATTGACACTGAGCCACTGACTTCCTTGGATGTCCTTTTGCGTTCCTTTTGATTTCCTCCTGCGCAAATCGGACAATGGACAAAGAAAGGTTTCTTTTTGACTTCCTTTTGTTTCCTTTCAAAAAGGCAGTTCTACAAAAAAGAAGCTTCTTTTCGTTTCCTTTTGTTTTCCTTCCCCAAATCAATGAAACAAAAGGAATCCTGTTCACTACCTTTTGTTTTCCTTTCAACAGCAATTCCCAGGCCAGACGCGGATTTCTTTTGAGGATTCATTCTATAGAGACTCGTTCAATTTTTTTGCGGAACACTGCCTGCAACACTAAAGTTGAATCACGGTTGAGAGACAGCCACAAAACAGAATCCATTGTTCTTTGGAGCATTATTTTAGCACTGAACACCTGTTCAGGAACTGTTTGATGATTCTGTAACTACTGTTGTTTTGTGCTGCCTCTCAGAAGGCGTCAGCCTTTACTGGGCCACATTATATAGAAGGCTTGTTCTTTGCAACAGCTCCGGGATTGGACAAGCAGTACCCACTCTGGTTGTTAGTAAGCAGATGTGCGCAAGTTGTGGAACCTGGATATGCTAAGGTATGTCGGGATATGTTGGATGTATTGTTTTGATGTGATATCAATTTGGTGTCTATTTTTTACATGATTTCTACATCTGCAAAATAGAGCGTGCCCCTTCAGGTGCATGCGACCCCACGGAAAGCATGTCGAGTTCAGGGATTGAGCGAAGACCTTAGGGAAGAACCACCATTTTGTTGGTGCAATTGTTCATTTGTGAAGGGCAAACAGGATCGTGTGTGCGAGAAGCGAGCGAGAAGAGAGAGAGAGAGAGAGCTGAGGATCCATCGCACCACACAAGCTAGGCAGAAGCTCATTGTGGCAGCAGAGGTGCAGATGATTTGACGCGTGTAGATGGCAGACGGCAGATCGGGAAAACCGAAACTGCCTCCAGGCGATTGCAACCTCTTGGCAGAGCCTGGGTGAGCGTGAGCGGAGGGCTCAGCCATGTTGATTCTCAGTGATTGTTCGAGCAGATCACCTGGTGGTTTGTTGACTGATATGCTAAATGACTGATATGACCATCAGGGAATCAAGGGGCCCAAGTTGGGACCCAAATTGGGAATGATCCAAACGGGAACTCATGGAAACTCCAAACCAAAGTTCAGTCTCACCAATGGTACAGCCCCACTCAGGGCTGGTCGATTGTCCAGGGAGCTGCGCAAGCTTACCACCCAGCTGATGCCCAAGGTGCTCGCAGTGGCTTCTCGGCTGATTGTGTCAATTGCATTCAATTGTTGTTGTTCCCCAGATAGCGATAGCACGCGATAATATCTATGGGGTTCTTGCTTCAAATAGGAATGAGCTGGCAGCGCGCTTTCGAGGCAAGGTGTCGGTGCTGGTTCTGGGTGCTGGTGCCGGTTGTGTGAGCACGCGCTTGGAAAGCAGGGTGGCGGTGCTGGGTGCCGTTGTGGGCACTTTGAAAACAGGGTGTTTGTGCTGGTACTGGTGCTTGGTGGTTGTGTTTCGATCAGTCTGGCGGGCCTTGTTCTTGATATGTTTTTCCAGTTGCGCATGATGCTTGGAAAGCCCGGAGCTGTCCTGTTTGCCCGCGTGTTTTTGCACGGGTGCCGTGGCAGGGTGCCACTCCAGCGCCGTGTGCGCTTTGGAACTTGCGTGCTGGTGCCGCTGAAGGTGCTGCTGCCAGATGTTGATGGCAGTGTTCTGGTGCCACTGCAGGGTGCCGCAGCAGAGTGCCGCTGCTAGATGTTTGGCAGTGTGTGCTTTGCAACCTCGGTGACAGTGCCGGTGCAGGGCGTTGCTCACAATTTTTTTTGCTACTTAGGGTCTATGCTGGCATAACTTTAGAGGGGGAGAAGATAAGTAGGAAGCCGTGGAAACTATTGTGCAGTCAATAGTAGCCGGGATACCGAAGAACTTGTTCTTTGGCTCAGAGCGACAAGGACTGTATTTACCACAGAGGTCTGAGGTCGCAGTGAAGACTGCGTGTTGTTAGATCTTCCGGCTTCCGCTGGTAAAAAGTGCAGCGCCTCTAGAGATCACCAGTGCTCGACTTTCCAATGACGAGGCTCTGTCCACCTCCATTTATATACGGTAAACTCTGAACTCTCCAAGTGATTGTCTCGATTTCCTCCAAGGCTGATGCGGACAATGTCCGCACCTTTGTCTCCATGCATGTTTTGGAGGAGCTAGATGTGCCTGGGCGAGGAATAGGGAAGGCAAGGTTTTTGCATAGCAAACTACGCCCGCAATTCAGGACTTCACACGACCTACCTGAGCTACCTGTGTTTGATGGAGTATGTGCTATGTGCGTCGTGTGGTAGAGCAAGTTGGTATTTGAAGGGAACCTTTGCAGAGCATGGAGGATTGCACTTGAGCAGATGCTACAGTATCACTTTTTTGGGGATCGTTTTGCTGTTTGGAGAAGAACGCGATTTGCACTGGAGCTTGTGTGTGATAGCAACCGTTGCAAGTTGCATTGCTTCTTCAGACTGTGGTGGGATTTGTGTTTTTCCCATTCCTGGATGGATGGACCTCAAACCAGGTGCTGACTGCAAAAGTTCATGCCGCCATTCTATCTTCTTCCCTAGAGGACATGGGAGTAATCTGCTTTGAACATGTGTGCTTTTGTTTGTTAGAAGCGAATTTCTGATGCTGTTGCAAATGCCCCGGATTGTCCGCAGCAACAGGACACTCTGGACTTTACTATGTCCCATGCTCGACAGCTGTAAGCCCAGTTGAGAGACATCACCCAGTGGAGTTTCAATGTGGCCAAAGCACACAAACACGTTTTGGCATATTTTTTGAGCGTCAGTGCAGTGCTCACTGCCAACATCCAACTTTGATAAGCTACCCCCTCCGCAAGGTGCCGTTGGGAATGGGCCGTTTTTGTGGACGAGGTCTGGGAATTCGCTTGGCACCCGGAAAAAACATCCATTTTTTTTTTGCATATCACTTCATTCACTTCTTGGAAAACGTTTCTGACCACACTGAAATATGGATGGATGCAGTAGACTTGCTCGTTGCCCGTTCTGTGTGCGCGTCGAAGCGAGATTTCGCTAAGGTCATCGATCATTGCCGCATGGCTTTCCCTGGCATGTATTTTGTGCATTTCTTCCATACCTTTGGACAGATACGCTCCTGCAGCAGATGCTACTGGCACTTTATGCTATCTTATGCATGACATCTGAATGTTGATATGCTTCTTGTCAGTCATCGAGCTATCGGCGCTTTAGACCGACGATTTGCAGAAGTTGAAAGTCGCTCTAGAATTGCACATTCTGAGATCATTTATACAGTGTCATTGTAAGCCTTGGGCAAGTCTTTGCCCTCTATCTTCCTCAGTATGACATCCTTGCCAGGAGTTGAATGCAGATCCACCACAATTCTTTGAGCTTCGTGCCAGCGTGGCACGCAATCAAGCCGAACTGGAGGCAGATGATTCTTGAAACGCAATAAGTGACTCTAGGTGTTCGCCTGATCCTTGACGACTCATGCCAAACTATTTGGCAACATTCAGGCGCAGCTCCGGACAAACGCCCTCGTGAGACAGCGAAGGTGGGTCAGGGCTGAGGGGCATTGCTCCAAGCTTTGCTCTGAGTTTGGATTTTGGTCCGTTTCCCTGACAAGTGTTTGTTGAAACCCTATCAGGCAGGAACTCATCTTACCAGCTGGGTATGGCTGGAAACTGGATTCCGAAAAG
The DNA here is from genome assembly GCA_963970005.1 of Durusdinium trenchii. Classification (NCBI taxonomy): domain Eukaryota; class Dinophyceae; order Suessiales; family Symbiodiniaceae; genus Durusdinium; species Durusdinium trenchii. Next base: position 105,955 of record CAXAMN010011113.1, on the reverse strand, counting down.
GGTTGAATCTGAATTCAAGAGTTCCCAGCAGCTAGGCTCCAACACTTACTACAATATGTAGCTTTATGTTGGCCAGTTAGCCAACTTCTATGGGAGTATGGGAAACAAAAAAAGTGCAAAAAAAGTGCAGAAAAAGTGCGTGCATGAAAAGCAAACACAAAATAGCAACGTTCAAGAAAAGCAAAAACAGAGCAAAAAAAAGAGCAAAAAAAAAGCAAACAAACAAGCAAAAAAGAGCATTTTTTTGGAGGCAAATTGGGCACGCTTCTTTTTTGCACTTTTTTTGCACTTTTTTTGCACTTTTTTTTTGCACTTGTTTTTGCACTTTTTTTGCTCTTTTTTTGCACTTTTTTGCACTTTTTTCGCATTTTTTTCGCACTTGTTTTTCTTTTTTTCGAGGAAAGTGCAAAGTTTTGGCATTTCCAGAGCCACAAAAAAAGTGGGGAAAAAGTGGGAGAACAAATTCCAGAGCCACAAAAACAGTGGGGGAAAAGTGGGTGAAAAATTGTTTTTTTGTTTGTTTTTTTTGTTTGTTTTTTTTCCCTTTTTTGTTTGCTTTTTTTTTCCCTTTTTTGTTTGCTTTTTTTTGCACTTTTGTTTGCTTTTTTTCTGCTTTGTTTCTGCACTTCTTATCCAGACAGTTTTTCTTTCTGCTTTTTGGTTTTGCTCTTTTTTTGCTTTTTTTTCTGCACTTTTTCTTTTTCAATGATTCTTAGAACTTGGCTGTAAGTGGACAACATAAATGTAGCTGAATCTAAATTCTAGCCTCGCAAGACATGAATGATGGTGGATCACGCGCTTGAATGGGTTGAATCTGAATTCAAGAGCTCTCAGCAGCTAGGCCCCAACACTCACTTCACAGAGAGGAGAGGAGAGGAGAGGAGAGGAGAGGAGAGGAGAGGAGAGGAGAGGAAAGCAACCAAGCCCAAGCAAACCAAAGCGCGGGAATCTGAACATCATTTTCGGCTCTGTTTCTTGGAAAAAGAGCGTCGTCACTTTGGCAGAGGCTCTGCCTTGACCCGCTGTTTTTTCAGCGGCGCAGCAGTCTGATCGGCCGAAAGCGGGGCTGTCTACGATAAAACATGTAGGAAAAATCCCTCAGAGATCCCTAAGTCATCTGATAGGAAAAATGGAGCCGAAAGCAAGAAACCCCAAGCTTGCTTCAGGCCACTTGAAAGTCGAATCCAAGCAAGCAACCAGAAGACACAAACACGACTCGAATTCAAATCTGACTCTGTCCGTGATGCTAACCAGAAGGCTTGAATCTGAGTTCAACCAAATTAGAAATGCTAGGCAGAAGGCTTGAATCTAAGTTCAACCAAATTCGAAAACAACATCAAGCAGCTCAAGTCCAAATGGAAGCTGAATTGTTAACACTACAATGGCCCAGGCTTGCATTTAAATTCCAGATCAAAAATGCCTTACACACGAATGAGAATAGGTTAAATTTGGATTTAAGTGAAAACTAAGAAGTGGAGTGCCAAAAAGACTTGCATCCAGATTCGAGAGTGTAGCAGACAGACACAGCCAGGTATATGGACAGAGGTTAAATCTGAATTCAAGACTTTTGAAATCTGGTTTCCAGTCGTTTTCGCGACGAGCTTGAAACTGTGCAACAAAGCTCCAGCATAAAAGAGAAAGAGTGTGTGCGGACTGTTCGGTTCTTTTTGCCTCTTCAGAGATTGGCGGGCATCGTGGGGAGTGACGTGGAGAGGCCATCTCCGCCGCTGGTGGTGACAAATCTGGAGAACCAGGCTGACCAGGAGATGGGACCACGACAAGTTGACTGTTGAGGAATGATCAGTTTGTTAATAGTGTTTACCTTTATTTGTTGCAATGATCTCCGACTCCCCTTTTGATGAGCTCATTTTTGGGCATTTATGTGTTTTCAAGCTTGGAAGATGGTGTTAGGTGTGATCAGGAACTGTTGCTACAAAGATGCTATGTTGGGATGTGCTGGCTTCGGTTTCCGTCTTCTAAAGGCAGCTGGGGAGACAAGGTCAGGCTCACACATCGCCCAAGCTCGCAGAGTACCTGGAAAGTTGATCGAAGCTTCGGTTGATGCTTGAAGGTCTCCACTTGCCGTTCCTGTCTCCCATTGCCATTGTGCTTCCTAAGCTGTCGCCTTACCCTTATTTTTTCGTGTCAGCCCACAACGAAGTCGCTTGCTTTGTCACATATCAATCCCAGACTGCCTGTGCCTGAGAGAACAGCATGTAAAGCAGTTTACTTGAAGCAAGCAGAGTCTTCCAATGTACCTCGGCTGACTCTTCCGCAGTTCAATTTTGATTCAATACTTGATGCCAGTCCACAGCCAGCAAATTTTTGCAGAATACTTTGGCTCATGTGATAGAGCTACGGAATGAACAACAAGACCCAATAACATCAAGTAATCCAAGTGCCAGGAGGTTGGCTGGTCTGAGTTTGGACCTCAGTTGTTGGAAGCGAGTGCCAAAAAAGACAAGTATGCTCAGAATTCAGAATTCACTGTCAGCCCCCACAACCTTTGGGGCTTTGGTGGAACTCAATTCCCTGTGAATAGCAATACAATTGGGCTTTGAGCGCCAAAGGCTTGCAGATAAGACGGTGGGGAGGTTTAGAACATCAGGACACTTTCATTGTAAATAACAATGCAAGTGTCAAGAAATGGATGTTTTGTGGTTTAACAATGGTCAATTTGTGAGCAGTTCCATGCGAATGGCAAAGCAAAGCAACGTTAAGTGTCCGTGAACATCTAGGAACCAAATCATGAGTGCGAGCGGGTGAAGAAGCGTGAGTTATCCTGCGCCCTGTTTCTAGGAGCGAATTAGTCTCCAGTAGCTTACTCCCCTACTTAAGTAAGTAGGCACATACTCAATTAAGTAGCAGCGGGCTTAATTAAGTAGCAGCAGTAACCCAACCCTAAACCATCCTAAACCCTAATGATCCCTAGCTGATCGGTGTGGGCGGATGGTGAGTCAGTCCTGGTACAACAGATCCACGGCATGAAGTTTGCACATCCATTTTGATGTCTCAGCTCTTTGATGTCTCAGCTCTTTTTCCATGCGGATACTTTGTGAATTTGAGTTCTGCGGCTCAGGGCAGTGAGCCCAAGATCAAGGTGCGAGTTGACTGGCTTTTTGTATACTGTTGTTCGCTCTACTGACTTCACTTCAAGCAATATCATTGACAATACAGGGGAGAGACATGTGCTGTAATAAATGGCAAGTCAAGGCAATGTTTGTGTATTTTGCGCCAAGCATTATTAGCAAGTACTCCTTTTCAGGCTTGAGCCAGACCGTTTACAGTCTGCCCTGCAGGTTGGGGTCTCCAGACGTTCCGGGCGAAGCACGATGCTAAGATGGCACATTGTGGAGAACGCATTTCTCAATTACAGTGCAAGAGAAGTGCTCTGTGCTGGTGAAGCAATATTTCTCATGAGATTAGTAACAGGGTTTAGACTGTGAATGCATAGACTATACACACAAAGACGTTCTTCATATAAACACAGAGAAGCTGAGTTTGAACTTGGACCCAGTTTGTATCTTAAGCGAGACCAGGCGAGTAGATCAGGATCTCCCCGCATCAGCGACACTTATCACACGTGGTTTCATACGGAACTTAAGTTTTCCTAAAAATCTAGGAACCAAATGAATAGTGCGAGCGCTTCTTCAAGGAAGCTCCACCCGCCTTCAGGCAGGGGGAGCTTCCTTGAAGAAGCGTGAGCTAGAAGCGGGAGCTCTTCTGCATCCTAGGTAGGAGCGTTCTTGTAGCTACTAGCGACTCCCTAGCTACTACCAGTTCCCTCTACTAGCGGCCTATCCCCCCGGGCTTAAAGAACACTTTGTGGGCGCTTTGTCAAATATCTCCACAGGTTGTTTGCTTGGCTCACATCGGAGGGAGTGCACTGCAGGTCTGATGACTTTTCTTCTCGCGGTTTCTGGTGGGTTTCACACTATTCAACTCGAGTGTACAAGGTGAGCTCTCAGTGTACATATCAGCATTCGAGTGCTTGAAAATGTAAGGCCGGATAGCTCCGAAGTTCAGCGTCTGCAAGTGGAAGATCAAACTCCTTACAATCAATTAAGGACCGGACCATGCAGCTGGTTTACTTTGTGGAGAAGCTTTAATCAGATGGCTTTCCGTGCTCTTTGTTCGAGCAGTGCTATTGTTTGCTGCTTTTGTTCTCTGGACCTCAGCCTCTGCATTGGACGTGTGCAAGATCATTCAATGCAGTGTTGGTGACTTCGGAATGCATCTCTATGATATATCTTTATTGGACGGCAAAGCCGGCTGCATGAAGTTTTAAGTATTTTTGGGACACTGATCAGAGATGTGTGGCAGCGCATCATTGAAACTGCCGAAGTGTTGTCCACTTGAGTAGAGAATCTCTGAGAACTGAGAATGAGAGAGCGGTTTTTGCCACGATAAGCAAGATTCTTTTATCTGCAAAGTGACGGTGGCCCTACGTCCTTAGAGCCCAAGGTGGGCCTCACACCCGAGAAGACGCGTCTTGATGAGTTTCGCAAAGGTCGCGTATATAATGAGCAGGACTGTATTCACCTGCTCATTATGAATGCAGTTCATATATTAGAAACAAGAAGCTATTAGGAACAAGTGCATCGCTAGTCATATATTCTAGGTTTGTTCACCTGTTCACGACTTTTGTAGCGTATTATATAGTATTGTTGCTGATAAGCCTGCCAGCTTGTCATCTCCGACACTCACCTCAATGGGTCTGTGTTCAGCAGATAAGCTCTCCTCATGAGGGGTCTGCAATCTCTTCAGAAAAAAGACCTTGCGGACAGCGATTTCAAGTGCTCGACGCCCAAGAAGTACGCAAGACATCGAACACATGCAGATACGTTGAACACATGGTGCACATGCACATGATGTGTTTGGCCTCAGCTGCATTCATGTGTGCATGACGGGGTACCAGTATGTCGAAGAAGCGCACTTCCAGTTGGAACCCTATACATAGTGGCTACTTTACACGCAAGCTGACTGGTGAGGGTGTCGAGTTTTGGGATGCCAAACAGAGAGAGAGAGAGATTGACACCGTGCCTCGTTGGTGGAATCATTTTGAGGCACCGGCGTCCACCTGACCAGACAGGTTCCGCACAAAATATAGGGTGGCGCCAGGAATCCAGGAAGTAGTAGCGATGCTCTTTGTTCCTAGTAGCGTCCTCGCTCCTAGCAGTAAGGCCAGGAGCCCCTAGCTTCTTGTTCCTAGTAGCGATGCCAGGAGCCCCCAGTAGCGTCCTTGCTCCTAAGATAATGTTAAGTACATCCATGCCCATATCTACATAATGGAGGTAGAGCAATTCATGCACATAGGTTGACATATCCGGGGGGTGCAACAGTCAGTCGAGAATTTGCAGTTATCAACCACTGGAGAATCAATGTGACCCTTGAGAAGTTCCACCATGCTTTGCATGCAGGTCCAGCATGTGTTTGCCGGTATGACGGTTCATGACAGAGAACTCAGACATTGTTGTCAAGATCATGACAGAGAACAAGGGAAACTGCCGATGTACTCAACGACAGTTGGCTCACTACACCGTACCATGGAGACTGGATGCAACTTCATGACACACACACATCATATTACATATAATATATATAGAATTATTGCATATTTGGTGACAAGGTATTGTTGGGACATGCTGACACAGATGTCGCTTGACCACGCTAGCAAAGAAGCAAACTGGGTTTGAACGTTTCAGCTCCAGAAGCATGTAGCGGCTTCTGCAAAGTTTAAGCAAGACTGTTCACATGGTTGTGCAGAGCACATACTCCCTTTGCAAACTATTTCATAATGATTATGAAGACTAGAAGAGGCAGTGTGCCTTCAGGATGATGGGTTTGCATTTGCGGCCAGATTGAGTCATGTGCTGCCCAAAGCATTGGCAGCTTTCATGATGAGTCTTAACTTGGCGCCAGGATCCCCGGTATGATGACTGGCAAGTCAGAGAAGAACTTCATTGTGCATGTTCCTTGTTTGCCGAGACAGTAATGAACTTCCACAAATGGCAGAGTTTTCTATTTTTCTGTGAGAAATTCTTTTTTCTCTATTTTCTCCAGGCCGGAATATCATCAGATCGCTTTGCAGGCCGCTAGTGAAGGTGTGTTTTGTCAGGTGTTTCCCCGCAACCAGTGCCTTGTATCAGAGCGTTTCTGTCTAAAAGGAACACGGAGTTCCTTGCACTCGTCGATTAGAATTGCAAAGATAGATGATAGATGAATGAATTGCCATAGTTGTCGAATTATGGCCATACTTGGACACGTGAGAGAGGGCTTGCAAGACACTCCCAGTTTTCCACAGCATGAGGCTTCAAACTACGTGGGCCAACCTGAAGTGGGAGTTGACTTGAAGTGTGCTGTCGCCAAAATGAAAGCCCACAGTCAAAAAGTAAGACTGGAAAGGGTCGGGAACGGTCGGAACACTAGGACGAAGAATCATGAATCACACACAATCTACTGCAGTCAGATTTCACGCTGCGAAATGTTGCGAAGGTGGTGGAGTTGGCGCGCGCAGGCTGCGAGAAGTCCATGAGCCAGCTGCAGGCAGCTGGCAGCCATTCGATGGCCACCAACGTCCAACAGACCGGAGTTCGAACAGTATGAAAAGTCCTGAGTATTTTGTCCAAGCACATGCAGAAGTCTGAACGTATGCCTCTCGGCTGAGACAATCAGAACCATGAAACAGACCAGCTATCGCCACAGCTTCTCGACTCGACAGTCAAACAGATCGAGTAAGTGCGACATCCTCAAGCCCCAAAGAGGCCATTGGCTTAATGAGAGTTTAGAGGTGACACGCATACCTGAACATGACCACATGAGCTGTTTGCCACCGTCCTTTCATGTATAGCCACGCATGCCGCAGTGATGGGTCCGAGCCTCAGAGAAAAGATCGTGTCTCGCACTTTCGTTGTGCGCCATAAGGTTGATCGCCACCAGTCGGCGACAAATCGAGAAGTGTACCAAGAAGCTTGGTCGTGGACGTTGCTACAAAGCATTGTTGGTTGAAGGGGGTTGCTACCTCCCGCATGGCAGCGGAGCCCCTGGTGGCTCCAGGGGCGTGAGAGAAAGGATGGCCGCAGGAACATCTGACGTTCCGACTTGGGATGGCAACGCTGCTACGTTCGACACGTTCGTTGGGGCATGCAAGTGGCTTCAGAAAAGCCTGAAGCCTTCGGAAAGATCTCAAGCGGCATCCAAGGTTTGGCAGCAGCTATCAGGAGCAGCTCGCTCAGTTGTCAAACACCTAGATCCAGATCCAGATGAATATACTAATGACGATTGTTTGACACGTCTGTTAAATGTTTTGCGTGCGAGCCCACTTCAACAGTTGCCCATCCCGGATAGCTGGAAAAGTTGCACAACCTGCGCAAAGGTCCTTCAGAGACTATGGCACAGCTCATCGTGAAGGAGGAGGAGATGTTTCAAGATCTGCAACAAAGCCTGATGAGGGATCGTGCACTGAGCCATGTGATAGCCCCTGGCCCTGCACGGATGGATCCTCCATCCACTCCATCCCAATCTCCCGTAGCTGGAGCTCAGCGTCGTGCGTCAGAGCAACGTGAATTTCCACCGGACACAGTTCCCACCATGACCTTGGGATCTGGGACTGAAAGATGAGGCAGAACAAGTATGCCATGTACAGAAGTGCGGACTCCGGACACCAAGCGTGGAGGAACTGGGACCGGATCCCCAAATCATCCGGCCTGGACGAGTACCACCAGAGGGTGGAGAAGTATGGTCGGATGGATGGAGTCCCAACGGCAGCCCCAAGGACAAGATGAGTCCAACCGAAGTGCCATTGTCGCCCTCTCCCAAGAAGACACCAGCGAAGCCAAGACGGCAGGAGAGCGCCCTGGAGAAGGAAGTGAAGGAAATGGCCCTGCGGATGGCGCAGCGAGCAGGAGAAGGCCTATGCGGCAAAGAAGCTGCGAAGGGCAGCGAAGCCCCAGTGATCCTTGACGGAGCGGAAGTGGTGATGATCCGCTCGGACGAGGATGAAGGGGAGGATCAGGATCGAGGAGAAGAGGAGCGGCAAGGGAGCTGGTAATGGCTCCGGAAGCAGCAGACAGCCACAGCAGCACGGCGTCGCCAGATGCCCAGACCATCACTGGTCTCAATCCACGGCAGGATGCAGTTTGCGCCCACACGTCACGCGCCACAAGCCCTCACGGCGCCACGTCTTGCGCCGCCTGTCAGCGCGACAGCGCGGCGTGCACCGCGAACCCAATGGCCGAACCCGGCCATAACATTCACATTCCTCTGCTGGGCACGCGCGGGCATCCAGTATAGAGTGGCAGAGCACGCCCACGGCTTGGGCACACAGCAAGAACCAGAGCAGCAGCAGCAGCAGCAAGAACATGGTTCCACCATCACTGGCGAAGAAGATGTCAGTGACAGCCACACTCCTCGGAGCGATGATCATGGCTCCTGTGCAGTCCATGTTCACCCAAATGTCTGGTCAGGGGGACTTCATGGAAGTGGCGTGCTCAGCCACAAGCTCGCTCAGTGCCGAGACGGAAGCGCATGGCTATTCCATCCAACGAATCAACTACCTGGAAGGACAACAGGTCAGGCGCTGAGCGACTGGCCATCAGCATGAAGAGCAAGAAATCACGAATGACGTGGGTCAGCCTCCCATGCGCCCGTCTCACGTCTCTGACACATCTCACCCAGCGTTCGCCTGAAGAACAAGCAAACTTGGAGAAGAGACAACAGCGCGACCTCAAACGCGCCGATGAGGTGAGTCAAGCGGTCTGTGAGACCCTCGATGAAAGCAATGATTTCGCGCGAGAGTAGCCAACTGGAGCAGCCAAAGGATGGCTGTCAAGAGCCATCCGACGCCTTGAAGCAAGGCTCAAAGAGCTGGGACGACCGGTGTTTTGGCGCCGGTTCCATGGCTGTGCATTCGGCCCCACCTTTAACGGCGTGCCAGTTCGCAAAGGATGGCCGTGATGACGTCCAACAGAGGCCTATGGATGGCATTCCAGAAGAAATGCCAAGCCCATGCAGAACACCTCGAATGCCGAGGCCACGTGGCGCAGGCCAGTGCCTACTACCCCATAGCAATGGTCAAAGCGGTCGTGAAGGCCGTCACTGGCACCTGGACCTCCAATGAAGAGAAGGCCAACATCTCCATAGCCAAGGATGTGCAGGTCCATCTCTTGGGCTTCGATGAAGATGAGACCCAGAAAAGCTGGGAAGGCAAAGCCCGGGAAGAAGATCCATCCATCCTCACTCTGACCAGGCAACGATACCCTACCGAGCAACCCACAGGCAAGAAGCTCGAACAGATGAAGCAGACCATGCTGCGCATTCACAGAGCCTCCGGCCATCCTTCAATGACCAATCTCCAACAAGTTCTCCGCGCCAGAAATGCACCGGCTTGGGCAGTGGCACTGGCTGGAGAACTTCGGTGCAGCGAGTGCATTGAGGCCAAGAAGCCTCGCCCCGCGCCACCAGCCAGCGCCGGAGAACTTCCAGGCCTGTTTGATGTTTTTGAAGTGGAGTTCAACCACCGCGAGACTCAAGAAGTCCAGAAGGCCAAGTTCATTTTATGCAGAGACCGAGCCAGTCGTCTCGCCCAGGTTGACTTGATGAAGATACATGGTACTGGGAGCCCAAGGCAGCTGACGTGCTTCGCTCATCCGGCAAGTGGCTGCAACACAACCCAACACCCAAGTGGGTGATTACTGACCCAGCCACCTACTATACCAGAGGTGATAGACTGATAGACTACATGAGCCAGTGGGTTGATGAACACGCCAGCTGAACCCACTGGCTACTTGGTGCGGAAGAAGGCTGCGTTGGCCACCTTGTCTCGCTTGAAGAAAGAGACACCAGCCTTAGACGTCGAGGCTCTCATGGATCTGTCAGTGCACGCTCGCAACAAGACAGCCGGACCAAATGGATTCAGTCCCTTCCAGTGGTTTAGAGGAGCAGATCCACCTGAAGAGTTGGAATGGGCCCAAAGAAGGCCTGCTAAAGTTGAAAGCCAGGGCGAAAGTGGTGTATGAGATGGAGTCAGCCGGGATCCGCGTGAGCAAACTCTCAAATGCTACCACCAGCCTTAGTCATGGTCTGCGGAAAAGTATCGGGCAGCTGGGTGGGACCACTCCAAGTCCTCCACGGTCTGGATGGCAACTGGCTCCAATATAGTCAAAGCCAAGACAAACCAAGTTCGGCTTGTGACTAAAAGGAAGAATTGCAGGCCTCCCTTGAGGGAACGGCCATCGTCCGAATGCCAGTGACCTTGGAATCCCTTGTAAGGGACTTCACGGGAAAGCGCTTCACAAACATCTGTGGTGAAGCCCCATCGCAGCAGCAGCGACAAACAACGGTGATCCTCGAACCAGCCAGAAACCAACCCGACACCTGGCGAGTCGAACCAGGCAAGTGGCTCATTCAAGCCCGCAACGCCCCAAGACTGGCAAAATGTTCTCTCCAGCACGGGTGACTTCCCCACCTGTAGACGAAGCAAGCCTATCGGGCATCCGTAAGACCCATATGAAGGCTCTCTCATCGAAGGATCGTCGCAAGTGACAATTGAAGACGACTATAAGCGAGCCGATGATCCCCACCGACTGCTCCAAGAGCGGTGGACCGGAGAGACATGGTTCGAGATCTCAACAGCTCAGTCAAGCAAAGGCCCGCAAAAGAGGGCGCCTAAGTTAAGTACAAGTTCAGCCGTGAAGAAGAAGGCCTTCAAGGCCATCCCTCCTGAGGAGGAGGACACGGCAGTTAATGAGACAACAGAATCGCCCATGCCTGATGAAAGCCTCCAAGAGGCTCTTCAACTCTGGAAACCAATGTACGGTTCAAAGTTGCCAGCTGCCAGGAGGTCACGATGGACCACACATGGACCCAGACCAGAAGCGGTTCACGTGGGACCCCTACAATGGACGCATGGATGAAGAGGACTCCTCGTCAATTTCGAGCTCTTCTTCGAGCTCATCCTTTTCTGCTGATGAAATGGTCCCTGTCCGGGAGATGAAGAGAAGGAAGAAAGAGAAAGCTGAGAAGAAGGCGGCTGAACAAGATTATGCTGTCTATGTGCTGGAGATCGAAGTGACTTAAGGAAGCGCAGTGGTTGGCAAACCACCCAAACCGGGCAACTGCCTGGATGTCAAAGAAGGTGCCAGAAAAGAGCAAAGAGAAGCTCTGGTCCAAGTTGAGCCTGGAAGAAAAGAAAGGCTTTGATGAAGCCCAATGCAAGGAGCTCTCACAAGTCCTGCGCTCAGATGTCTGACGGAGCAGGAGCACCTTCAGTTGGATCCCGCTTCAGTCATGAAGATGAGGTGGGCCCTCACGACCAAGTGAGATGGGAGCTCCAGGGCCCGACTTGTTGCGCTAGGCTACCAGGCTCCTAATCTGACCCAAGTCGAAGCAGCCTCTCCGACCATGTCCCGCCTGTCTCACAACATGATCCTTGCTGCGTGTGCCAATCTACACCTGCGCGTCCGTGCAGGGGACGCCGCGTCAGCCTGCCTTCAGGCTGATCAGTGCATGGAAAGCCAAGATTCAAGAGCTCACTGTGTGGGCCCAGCCGAACTGGCAGTACTTTTTTGGGCACCTCCAGAGAACCCGGTCACGCCTGTCCGAGTTCGGCCCACGCGCCAAGGGCGTGGTACGACCGCCTCACCGGCACACTCCGTCGGATCGGGTGGCGCCAGGTGAAAAGTGACAAGTGCATCTTCATCCTCAAAGATGACGCCCCAGACGAAAACGTCTCAGTTGCTGGCATACACGTCGATGACGTGTTGATTGGCGGCCAAGACGGCCATGAGAAGTTTGAGCGTTGCTTCAAGCAGTTGCAAGAAGCATACCGCTGGGGAAAGTGGGAACAAGATGACTTCAAGTTCACAGGCTGCCGCGTCCAGCAGTCCAAGGACTTCCAAATCCGGACCGACCAACAAGAATACACTGACATATGGATCGAAGAGATCCACATTGAAGAGGGCCGGATGCATCAAAGGAAGTCGACTGCAACTCCCAAAGAGGTCTCCCTGCTCAGGGAGCAATTGGAACGATCGCGTTTCGTGCCTCACAGACTTCGCCTCAGTTCCTGGCCGACGCCGGCCTACTCCTCTCCGAGTTGCCATGGGCGACAGTGGAAATGATCCACAAGACCAACAAGCTCATTCCGAGAGATGAAAAGGGAAGCCAACCAATCCCTGATCTTCCACCCATGGAATGAGCCATGGCAGAACATAGCAGTGCTTGCTTGGGCCGATGCAGGCCAAAAGAACCGCCCAGACTCCAGCAGCGCAATGGGCATCGTTGGTGGACCAGCCCCAGCTGGAATCCTCCACGGTGAAGAGCATGGAGTGTCGCTCATTCACTGGCGGTCGAGCAAGACACCAAGACAAGTACTGGGCTCAAATGGGGCCGAGGTCCAGGCAGTGACGGAGGCAGAGGACTTCGTCTTCCACACCAGAGCCATGTGGTGCGAACTTCATGGCCAGACCTTCGAAAAGAAGGAAGACCTCTATGGCATGGTGAAGACCATGTCACAGGGAGCTGTCATCATGGACAGAGGGATATTTGACGCGGCCACTCGGAACGTGTCAAGTCTCCACGGCCTCCGCTCATCGCGAGCAGGCTATGAGCTCACGATCAGTGGATCAAGCTCGACCCATCGGCGCGCAATTCCGATGGGTGCACGGAGGAGTTCAGGTGGGCGACAGCTAGTGGGCCGCACGAAAGGTTTTGCTGACCTCCATGGCCCGAGGACAACGCTGGAAGTTGGTTCATGACCCGAACTTTGAGTCGAACCGCAAGGTGCGCAAGAAGGAACTGGAGAAGATAATTCGAGAACACGAAGATGCCTTCTTCGCAGCTATCGAACAGCTGGCAGAACAGAGCCGCTGGCCTTTCACATCCGGCAAACAACTCAGGAATGGGGGCGATGAGAGTTTAGAGGTGACACGCATACCTGAACATGACCACATGAGCTGTTTGCCACCGTCCTTTCATGTATAGCCACGCATACCGCAATGGTGGGTCCGAGCCTCAGAGAAAAGATCGTGTCTCGCACTTTCGTTGTGCGCCATAAGGTTGATCGCCACCAGTCGGCGACAAATCGAGAAGTGTACCAAGAAGCTTGGTCGTGGACGTTGCTACAAAGCATTGTTGGTTGAAGGGGGTTGCTGCCTCCCGCACTTAATAAACACTGTGGCCGACTTATCGAATTATCGAAGTAGAAGTGGAAGGTAGAGCCATCACCACGCCAGAAGTAGGCCGTCACCATGCCAGAGAGCCCCATCAACCCCTTGCAGTCTCTTGGTACTGAGGTATCGTGATGTGCGGGTTTTCTTAGAGATCCCGGACAACCTCTGATTCCAAGGTGTCCACACTAATAGGGGGTGCACTTTGAATAACCAAACAAGATATCCTACTCTATAGCTTCCCGCCATCTTGACTGAACTGCCAGTGGCACGAAGGCTTGCACATTTAGGGTTCGTCAGAACCTTGTGATTCCAGCCTGATGATTGGTGCTCAGTGGCTGGCAAGTGAGCTAGCCTGAAGGGACAGGATTGCAGATTTCCCCCGTTCTGCAGGTGTCAGTTCGCGGTGGAGAGAGCGAGATGCAGGTGTCGGCAGTGAAGATACCGCTTTATTGTTGATGTTTGTTTTGACAAGTTGAATCGCAAAGATAAATCAAACCTTTGAGGCAGTGAAAAGGGCAGCATGATTGAACATGTCCATTTGGTTGGCTTGTTGTTGCTAAGTCTTGGGCGACAAGTTCTTTCACCCCCGTAACGCTGAAAAAAACATCTTGGCGATTTATGCAACTGGGACTTGTGCAGGGTCGTTCCGTTACTTTGTGTCACTTCCCCGCATGGTTCTGAAGGCCTACCTCACATTGCCCTGTGCCCTCGGCCCACCAGACACCGGGGGCATAGTGGAGGCTGAGGCCGAGCTGGGCGAGATGTTCCATGTCCCCTTGCCCAAAAGAGGTTGATGCCCACGAGGATTACAGTATTAGGTTTTTTAACGCACGCTTGCAAAAGCCTTGAACAGTTTGCTCACCCTTTTGCAAAATAGCCAGCAGCGCAGTTTGTTGGCTTTGTGAGCAGAGACTTGTCCTGAGGCCACCTGGAGCTTAGCCGGCTGGATCTTCACGTGGTCCGCCAACCGAACTTTTGACAACTGTTTCTTGCTTTCTTGCTCGGCAGTGCATTAGGACCGTTGCCCTCAAACATGTTCAATATGAATTCCAGGTTGATGCTGCACGGAGTTTGTCTCTGTAGAGCCTTTGACTCGGTGTGCGAGGGGCTACTACGCTTCAGTGCAAGAGTGCTGACAGAGGTTCAAGAGACTATATACTTTTATCTTCTTGCCAACAGACACCTTGTTCTTTTGGAGGATTTCGTAAAGATTAGACCTCCACCATCCTCCCAGTTTTGGCGCTAGTTGATTGTCGTTTTGCATCAGTCATTGCTGTGACATTTAGCTCAAAGTTGGGCTTGCTAGCCGACATAGATACATACATGATTCCTTCTGCATCAATACGCAACCTGTGAATGGACGTCCGCGCTTCCAGCATCTACCGTTTCCTTTTCATCGATCAGCTTTTTGCTTCAAAAATGATTTACAGTAAGCTAGCCGATGGCAAATGAAGCACAGCCTCACTTTGGCAGGCCTGCTGAGCTACTGTCCGCTTGCCTGTGCTTTCGTGGTTTGTGAATCCTGCCAGTATTGTGCCGCTTTAGCCCATGAATCTCTGGCAGGTGCCAGAGATGTTGATGCCCTTGTCTCGACTGCTCTGGCACGAGTCTTGACACACACCGCGCCAGAGAGCTTGGCAGAAGAGGATGTGAAGAAGCGCTGCCAGAGGTATTTTGCAGCAGACCGTCATATCTTACAGAAGTTTGTTCAACAAACAGAGAAGCACAGCGTTGCTTCAGCGCAGTCGGTGGTGGAGGCACTTTGCTTCCAACGTTTGCGTTGCCCAGCTGGTGATCCTTGGACGGATGAAGCCCCCACAGCTTTGAGCAACTATGAAGACATGCTAGCCACGCATAGACAGGCAGCTGGCTCTTGGCCTCCTGGTCCGAAGCAAAGCTCCATAAAGGAAGGCGCCCTGAAGACCTCAGACACTGAGGCTTGCATCAACGCGGAGAAACTGGCGGAGCAAGATGTTGCCACAGCTCGGTTCGATGATCCCTTGAACCCAAAGTGTCTCACAAGGAGCGATTCCTACAGGGATCTCTCTTCCACGCGTGTGGAGGTTGTGGTTTTCACTGGCCGCCGAGATCGATTGCGAATCCTTCTGCGCTACCTGCGGCGCGATTTACGTCTGGCAGGTGGGGTCGTGGACAAAGTTATTTTCGCCTTGTGGCAAGTAACTCAGAGGGATGTTTCCTTCATACAAGAACAAGTGAAGCGGACACCTGAGGCCTTTGAGGTACGTGACTTCACTGAAGAGAAATTGGGTGCAGATCGAATGGTTCAATTGTATCAAAGCCTAAATGAGAGCGAGACGGTCTATGTGAAAGTGGATGATGATGTGGTGTACATTGCGGAGCATGCGATTGCCAATCTCGTGAGAGAGCGATTGCGAGAGCGATGCTTGCTGGTGTCTGCAAACGTAGTTAATCATGCAATTATGTCTGCTTTGCATCAAGATCGTGGTGCGCACAGAGGGTTTTGGCCACCGGCGGAGCAGCGGAGAAACCCCTCCATGCGTTTGCCCTGGAAGAAGATGTCAGAGATCAACATGTCACCCGAGTTTACGATTGAACGATTTCCAGCCTCACGTTGTGTGGTTGAGCGCTGGGATTGTGCAGCATTGGTGCACGAAAGTTTTTTGGATCGCGTAAGAGACAACACCTTATGCACCTTTGACTTTGGATGGCATGACTTCAATCGTGCTGGATACAGGGAACACAAATATATTCACCGATCGCCGAGCATTGGCAAGGAGTACTGGTCGGAGGGGGCACGCTGGAGTACAAATTTCTTTGTATTTAGGCCCTCGGATTTAGCAGGCGTGAACTGGGAGAATGTCCATGGGAAAGGTGATGATGAGGAAGAGTTCACGGGTCCGCACGCAGAACGGCGAGACCAGCACTCTTGCGCAGTTGGCTCTGCGCTGGTCGTGCACTTTTCCTATGGTTCCCAGGAACAAGGTTTGATGTCCTACACGGACCTATTGAAGCGGTATGACAAGCTGTCAAGACGCGTTGAAAATGTGAGCGTCCGCATAAGGGTGGCTTGACAAGAGAGAAGGCCGTTGAGAAGATGATGTCCGTTCTTACTTTTGTAGCTTCTGTTTTGTCTGACCATGATGCCACTGCAGTCTTTGCAAACCTATGCTTTTTTGGCTTGGAGCGGTTGGAGCAGGATCAACCTGCCATGTAGAATTGAGGTTTCCCTAAAAGTCTAGAAACCAAATCATTAGTGCTAGCGCTTCTTTGAAGAAGCGCGAACTATCCTGCGTCCTGTTCCTAGTCGCCCTTACTTAATTGAGTAGGCACCTGCTTAATTAAGTAGGAGGAGCGAGCTAAGAAAAACTCTTTTGCTTTCTGGATCGTTTGTTTCTGCAACACAACTCTGATCAGCGGGGCTAAGGGCCGGCATGATTTGCTGCAACTGATCAAGAGTTTGCAGCTCAGTGATGAGCGTGAAACAATGTGAACCCAAAGGTGTCACAGCAGTCGGCCCTTCAGAAGAGAAGCTGAGGCGTTTGCTCCAGCATTGCTACTTTAGTGATCTTCATGGACATGGGAATGCTGAGGCCTGCAGTTTCTAATGTATGGGAGACATGAGTATGAGTATGACTCAGAGCTCTGCAGCATTTGCCACATGAGCAGCGGCCAAAACCTCCCATGTAACAATTTGCGGAGAGGTTAATTCGAGATGCCTTTGCGAACGATAAACACATAGTCACACAGTCAAGAATGAGTTTACCAACTTTTCATGCGCGAAAGCTTGCGAAGGTGTTTTTGCACAGAACGCAGCGCGAAAGCCACAACGGCCGCGCAAGGGTTGCCAAAGGAACTTGGGAAAGAAGCACCCCGAAAAACGAATTCCGGTTTTGAACCACGCTCATATTCTCAAGAAACTTAAAGCCCGTGGAACATCTCTGGCTATCTCCGGTCTGAGTCGGACTGGTGTAGGTCGACAGCCCGTGGAGGCGATCCCGGTCACTGGACCAAGCAGGCTTGTTTTATGCGTGCAAATAGACCGGTGACTTGACATGCCACACTTTTGATCACCTGTCAGAGTCTTGCAGGTGTTTCGACAGTTTTTGAACGAAAGCACTATTGCTGGGCAGAGTTTGTGCACAGTCCAGCTTGTCCATAGATGGAAGAACTCAGAAACTCGTGTTGCAAATGGGGTCATAAATACTTGCGTCCCATACTGCAGAGCAGTGTAGCCACAGATTGGCCACATCCATAGTCCACAACTGGGAAAGGCCTTCGAGTCTGGCGTCGGCCTCCATAGTGCGGCTGTGGCCTCTGCTGTGGCGGAAGGTTTATGGCCAAGGCAGGGCTTTTATTGAGACCGTGATGTGTTTGGACGATATCCGATATGTATATATATAGATAAAAATCACAACAAACGGCAATTCCAAGGTTGGAGGCCATCGCTCCTAGATCGCTTCTAGGTCGGCCATCGCTATTAGGTTCCTTAAGGTTTTCCTTAAGGTTTCCTACTTGGTCCCATGATGTCCCATGCTGCTGTTTCAACATTCAGGCGGAGCTGCAGCTCACGGCTTCTCTGCAGTGCCGATGCCAAGATCTCGGGTGAAACGGAAAGGGATGGACGTGTGGCCCCCCTTGTCCGAACAGGGTCGTTTGCAAGATTCTCAAGCCTGCTCTCATCAATGCAGCTTGAGTTCCTTTGTTTTAATGAAGGATGCAAGGCCGTAGAAG
Source organism: Durusdinium trenchii (assembly GCA_963970005.1). NCBI lineage: Eukaryota > Dinophyceae > Suessiales > Symbiodiniaceae > Durusdinium > Durusdinium trenchii. The sequence continues at coordinate 88,073 of CAXAMN010011113.1, read as the reverse complement.
CTTGGTGAAGTCACATCCACATCACCCAATGTCATCCACCATATTATATTGTAAGGGCTTATAGAGGAACTGAAATCACATTGTTAGGAGCCTTTGTTTAAACTGTACGATGACCATATTGTGCACCTGACAATGACCAACTCAATTTGATTTCGTCGCCATTTTCAAGGCGTCCGCTTTTGAGGGCCTTCAAAGGTCAGTCTGAGTGCAACGAAGACGATCCATTGTTCTGGAAATTCAATTTTTCAGAGCAAAGATTTGCTCGGATGCCAATAGGTCGGCAAGTTTGCTTGAGGTACCTTTCAAGACAATATGACCCTGCAGTGCCACAATACACCCGGCACCTTGCGAATTTGTCGCCCTTCCCGCTAGTCTTTTCATTGTTTGCAGACTCTTCCTTCGCAAGCATTGAGCTACAGCTTTTCCCTTAAATAAGATATTGATTTACCACGCAGAATATACTTGCAGCCCTGCGGTACTGCTTATGCTTTCATACAGTGTACTAACCAGTTCCGAGAGACATGGTTCACATTTGTTTCTACTGATTATTTTCCACACACACACACACATTTCCTTGCAGTCTATGAATCGAGGCACCTCCCGGTCCTGTGTTGTGTGTGGGTTCAGCTTATAGCGTGAACTGAGGCATTCTCGCATCTTTCGGCTTTGATTGCTTTGCTCCGCAAGAGTAGCAGCCTACTACAAGGTTGGGCATGGCAGAAGCACCCCTCCAATCTTGTGGAATAGATGCCCGAAGCATCCTCAAGAAAGCTTGTACTGGAGAGAAGTGCTGAAGTTGCTTGGGAATGCTGATGACTTGAACCACTCACTATACATACATAGTAACCTTTGGTCAGCTTCTAAGCTTAACGTGCTCTCAAAGTCAAACCACGGAGATTCGTGAGTAGCCCAATGCAGTCTTTGCAGGCCTTGCCTTGTGCTTTTTGCCAACAGCTTCCACAGCCACGGACTCTGACAGACTGAAAATCCCAGCAAATCTCACTGGTCGTTGAACTCAAATGTAAACATACTGAATCAACACTGCCAAAGGGAAGGCCATCACAGCGGTATTTCCCGAGCATTGCATCGGGATTTGGTTTGCTAGCTTTCTTGGCTTGTTTGTGTACAGCTCAGCTCGCCGCAAGCTGCAAGCTTGTTTGCAAAGCCAGTGTTGAAAAGCCAAAGTAGGGACCAAGAATAGAAAAGGATATCCTTTGGATGATTCTATATAATGTGGAGGGGAATGGGATACCTTCCGTGTATTTTTATGTGCGCGGACACTGGAACATGGTGCTCAGGTTGTCTTTGACATCGCAGCGCTTGCCCTCAGGCTGATCCCTACAGTCTGTAGTGCTCAAACATCGGTTGACAAGGAGTTAATCAGTTAATGAATGGACGTCGTTACGTCGTTGGATAGATTCGAGTCCGGGACGAGATGTGCTGCAAATCAAGTGGCCATTGACATCAACAGCTCTCGTGCTTCAGATACTCTGACCCGTAGCCTCTATGGTGGGATGTTGTAAGGACTTGTGGTACCGCACTTTTCAAGAATCGTGAAACAAAGAAGATAGGCTCCTCGCAAGCATGTGATCAGCATGACTGCATGACTGCAGTTGATCAGCCATGCCGCAAGGCTTTCCTCTTGTAAGTCAAGGAGGCCATCGCTACTAGGTTGGAGGCCATTGCTACTAGGCTGGAGGCCATGGCTACTAGGTTGGAGGCCATCGCTGGTAAGTTGGAGGCAATCGCCAGTAGGTTGGAGGCCATCGCCAGTAGGTTGGAGGCCATCGCTAGTAGGTTGGAGGCCATCGCTAGTAGGTTGGAGGCCATCGCTAGTAGGTTGGAGGCCATTGCTACCAGGTTGGAGGCCATCGCTACTAGGTTGGAGGCCATTGCTACCAGGTTGGAAGCCATCGCTACTAGGTTGGAGGCCATCGCTACTAGGTTGCAGGCCATCGCTACTAGGTTGGAGGCCATGGCTACTAGGTTGGAGGCCATCGCTACTAGGTTGGAGGCCAT
>CAXAMN010011113.1:71742-86044 GCA_963970005.1 Durusdinium trenchii | reverse complement strand
GGCTACTAGGTTGGAGGCCATCGCTACTAGGTTGGAGGCCATCGCTAGTAGGTTGGAGGCCATCGCTAAATAGGGAATAGCATTCCTCCGATTCTCGGAGCAGATCAAAGTGTCGACAAAGCTCTGTGAAAGACCGGCAAGATCTACAGGATCGATACACATGATATTTGAAGCATTCCTTGATCCCTTGTGAATTGAAGGCCATGGGTAGGTTTTGCGTAACTGAAATTCTATTCATGCATTGTTCAGGTGCGACGACACATATTCTTCACTGCAGTGCAGGTACAAGCTTTGCTTGGAACTGGGCCTTGCACTTGCTGGGGGCATAGCTGTCAATGCTCTTGCACACAGCGGGGCATACTGTATATCAGGCCACCTTCGCTTCTCTCCTGCGACTCAATCTATACGGCCCAGTGAACTCAGTGAAAGAGTCCTTCTCATTGAGACATTCAACAAAAGTAGTTTGCGACATTTGCTACCAATTCTTGCTTGGATCGAACCGCTGAGACAGTGGACTCTTGACTCTTGACTATTTGTAAGCCAAAGGAGCGATCCCGTGCGTTCCGATCTGAATCCCAGGTTGTGCTTTTCCGCCTGGCACCCTTCTTGATCTTCAAGGACTATAGAAGCACTTTTATGTGTCTGTTTCAGGAGCTGAAGATGAAGTTGGCACTTTGCTCGGAACATAAAAGGACAATGAATCGAATAGATAACTTGTTGGAGCTTCCTATGGGATGATTTGAGGAACATTGGTGCCTAAACCGGGGCAAGGAACGCAGTCCAGCGGAACGTCCAGCAGACCCTACTGTGGTTTGGGATTTCACTGCCCTACATTTCGCTGGCTCGCGCTTTGTTGACAGACTGTCGCTAATAATGTTCTATCATTGCCAGAACAGGAGCCAGTTGCATTGGTGCTGACTGCCATGTCGTGCACCTGGTTGCTCAGGTGGGAGTTCTTTGAGAAGAAGAGAGAACGTTGACCCACACCCAGGGATCATTAGAGACGTGGGACTACAAAGACACAGAACACGGCATGTGAACCGCACGTGTCGAACCCATGTCAAGAGTCCAGGTTCCAGATTGCATCATGCTATTCAGGCTGCCCACTCTGCTGGCAGTGCAAAGTACAGAGGCATGGGGAGGGAAGGAGTGAAGGACCCGGAGACAGTTGCACACAATATCGTAACGTCTTAGTGCATCAAGCTCCGTCACGGGGGAGAATGCTCTCAGCTCCAGCATTGGTTTCAATACCAAGGGCTTTGGAGAGTAGGAGTCCTCAAAGATGCAACATGTTACAGAATATGGGACCATGCAATGATGCACGGCCGCTTAATTTGCAATCCTGCAACATGCTTCAGTTGCCCTCACGGGGTATTTGCCTCAGGCTGCTCCGAGCATTGATCAAGAACTGGGCGAGCCAGGCCACTCGGGAGGGGAGATGCAAGCCGCACTCATTCCGTTGTTGGCATCCAACTGTTGAGTTAGTATTACTGTGGTTCCTAGCCACTCTCAGCTTGACTTGCAATGTTGTTGACAAAAGAGTGCCCTATCATTCATGAGTTTCTAACATGCACAGCAAAGCAATCTCGGCTGCCACATTTATATAAAGCCATACAATCCTGTGAAACAGCTGTCTATGTCATTCATGCGTTCTCAAAAGTAATGTATGCATTGAATACGTTCTTGAGAACGCTGAATTTTAGTTTTCAGACTGCATGCCCTTGACGGAGCCATTGGCAGCGCTCAACACTCTTTCGCCCTTCCCAGTCCCAACAGGTGTGACATCTGAAGCTAGCGGAGAGGACGGGATTTTTTGCAGCCAGACTAGTAGAACCTATAGAAGAGGGTGTGACATGGTCAGATGGTGGGTCCCTCTCTCTCTCTCTCACTCTCGCTCATACACACACACACACACTTATAGATATGCTTACGGACATGACTGCGGTGCCACACGCCAGCCTAAGAAGCCAAATCCTGAAAAACCAGGTGAGGGGGACTGCGCGCCTTTAGTTAAAGGCCAGAAGTCAAACGCCACGATGCGACGAGCCGACAGGATGACGGCGTACCGTGCGTGACTGCAAATGCATTAGCGCTTTACCAAAGGATTAAAAGTTGATGCAGGTACGTCAGCAAGCGTCCTTGCTGATATCAGCACAACCTGAAGAGCCTCTTTGTTAGATGCCCTCTCTTCAGGTGTGGGGCATCCCCCTGCTAACAAACATTCCAAAAGGATCCCTGTGACTTCAAGGGTCACACACACACGCCTCCCCGAAAAGAGGCGTAAAGCTAAGGTTAAGGCGGAAAATGTGCACGTGTGCGCGCGAGAGACAAAAGAATGAAGACATGACAAGAGGACGGAACGGTACGAAGGTGTATGTGGTTGTGATGAAAGGGGAACCAAGCGCACAGGGACAAGCAATGAAAATGAAACCCACCTCATTATAAAGACCTGGGCCACCTAAAACCTGGGTTTAAAGTACATGTAGTTGTGCACGTACACGCTCAGGCGGGGACCAATGTGCGCGCAAATGAAAGAAAGGATGAGATGAAAGACATGAAGCCAGGAGGACATGAAAGAAAAGAGGAGAACAGAGGTGTGTGAAGGGGAAAAGGATGAAAAGGGAACCAAATGGAGGGGACGAAAACCAATGAGCCCAAACCTCATTAAAGAACCTAGGCAAGCCTCGTTGAACATGTACGTGCTGTGTGTGCAACTAAGCTCACGACAGACTCCAATGAGCCTTGAACAAACTTCGGCCGCTGCGGCCACCCAAACTGGCTGGCAGCTTAGACCGCTACAGTCACGTTATGGCATGAGCCAGCTTGGCGTTCAAGACGTAAGACAAAAATCTGAGTTCTCTCGACCTAGGCCACCTACGCCCGCTGCGAGCTACTCTGGTCCCGGGCGCAGGGACAAGACAAACCCCCGTTCGACGGGTCCACGGGACGGGAGGCACTCTGCGGGCTCATCCCGCGCTCTCACTGGGAGAGACACACTTATACTGACTGCGGTGCCACACGCCAGCCTAAGAAGCCAAATCCTGAAAAACCAGGTGAGGGGGACTGCGCGCCTTTAGTTAAAGGCCAGAAGTCAAACGCCACGATGCGACGAGCCGACAGGATGACGGCGTACCGTGCGTGACTGCAAATGCATTAGCACTTTACCAAAGGATTAAAAGTTGATGCAGGTACGTCAGCAAGCGTCCTTGCTGATATCAGCACAACCTGAAGAGCCTCTTTGTTAGATGCCCTCTCTTCAGGTGTGGGGCATCCCCCTGCTAACAAACACTCCAAAAGGATCCCTGTGACTTCAAGGGTCACACACACACACTTTCTCTTGAACGACGCATGCTGTGCCTTGAAGGAGGAACTCTGTGAGCTGATCATCCACGGGGCGGCTTGGTTTTGTTTTGTTGGCTGGGCTTTTCAATTTTTGCCAGTGCCACAACATGAGGTTTTCAGTGTGTGGACAGACATGCATGGTCTGCTGAGCCTTCATCAATCATCCCATCTCTAACACGCATGCCCGATTTTTCTTTTTCTGTGTGCTTCAGCTGCACCATTCTGACTGTAGATGAGGTGACTTATGATGTGAGCTCATTCCTTGAGGAGCCGTACGTGTGGGACATGCCACAAGAGAACGGATTGAGGGCACCATGAATGTCCATTCGTGTTTCGATTGTGGAGTGCATTGGCACCAAGACCTGAATGTCCGGATGATTGCACAAATAACGAGCAGGTTCAATGGTCGTAATGTCCAAAGTGCCAAGCAAATCTGTTTGACGTAACTGTGATCAAACCTTGATGGATCCACCAGAGGTGTTCTTAATTTGATAGAGAGAAGAAAAGACATAGGGAAGGAACATAATTCAAAAGCGCGAGCGAATTGAACTGAAGCCGCATGGTTCCTGCGCTCCCATTGGCTCTGGCTCAAACAATTTAGTGAATTCTGGCGTCTCCGTCAAAATCTCAAGTTAGTTGAGGCTTTAGATTTGTCATTTCATTTCTGATTTCTTGCTTGTTGATCTCCGTGTGTTGGCTTGACAACCTGCCCTAGAGCATCATGCCGTTTGCAATTCTTTGCGCAGTGTCTTGAATGCATGACCGAGTTGTCCTAGGACTACGCAGCCACCCATTCTTCGTGGCAAAGTGCTTGTCCCAACCCCCCAACCAGAAAACAAACTAAGATGAACTAAGTAGCAGGTTCATAATGTGATGCTAGTGCTGCAAACTGTAAACACAACGACATCTACTACAGGTTTGTTAGAGAGTTGAAGAGTGCTTTGAGTAATGAAGAAGTCTGCGAGGACCATCCATTCTAAGCCCCTTCTACAAAAAATATGAAAGTGCGTTTTTTTTGAAGGCCGCTTTGCCCCCCTACCTAGAGTACTCCTAGAAGCGATGGCCTCCAACCCTTCTACATTCCGTGTGCGTTTTGGTGATGCCACGTGAGGCGTTGCTGTCGAGCCCAATCTTTGCCCTTACTGAGACTCCACCGCTGCCCCAGGGCGGGCAGCTGGATCACTTCAGCCCCCGGTTCCGCATTGGATTCTGTTTGTGTAGGGCCATGAGCATATGCAGCGGATGATGCTTCCACGGTCCTTGTACTTGTAGAAGACATCGCCTCATGCGCTTCACAGAATGTGATGCCTGGAAGAAAATTCCAGCCATTTTTGCTGCAAGGTTGTTTTCCTGCAGCATGCACTTGTTATGAATTGCCTTTTGGACTCCGTCTCTGCTTACAGAGAAATCAGAGCAGCAAGGCTGGAAGGTGTAATTTCTTGGATGTCTCCAAGGATGGATCTCTGATTAAAACAGAACATGGTATTATAGTATGCAGTTCATTGTAGTCCCTGGAAGTTGTTCTTTTGAGCATTTGTTCCCACAGGCTTGAGGTGGTCAGGTGATTCTAGTCGTAACATACTTCCTTCATCCAGCGTAGCATGCTGAGGCTATTCAGTCTACCTTGATGAAGCGAAGGACATACAGTGATAAACAAAGAAAGTCCTTTTTCTTTGGGCTTTCTTTGCCCAAAACTTGCAAGACGGGACAAGCCCGGCTTTGCCTTCTCTCTTCGCTGATGATCAGCCCTCACATCTTAAGCACATTTGCATTTGAAGCAACACTCGATCAAACGACTTGCACAAACAAGCCTGAAAGAATCTACAAAGAATCTACCGTGCCCAGTTCCTCGTGTGTTGTGCTGACAGGACAAAAAGCGCCACTTCCCACGCTTGCGCCTACCGCGCGTGCGCATGCCGAAGGGCATTGGGAAGCTAAAACTGAGTGCAGACAAGGCCAAGACGGCAATGAAGGCCACTGTTTGTCAGCCTGGATGTTGCCATCCTGCACCTGGTTCCATTGAGTTCGGGATGTGCATGGAAACGGAATGCATGATTCATTTCCTTGACGTTGCTCGCCATATGCAGAGAAATGCAAAATATCTCAGTTGCAGTTAACACGTATGGTAAATTCGAGACATTGGATGATGCCATGTCTGAAAAGGCGGTACCGGTGCTGGCGGCAGCCGTTGCAGAAATCCCAGCTGTGAGAGAGGAGTGGGCACCTGAGTCCATAGTGAGAAACAGTTGGATGCCCATCTGCCCCTGCGTTTGTCATCAAACACCTCAGAGAGGACCTTTCGTCACTCAAGTGGTTCGACAAGCAACGACTTACCTGATGACTAGAGTGCTTTCTCACCTGCTTTTGCTATGGCTTTCCATCCACTGTTGCTTCTCCTGCGGTTGCGGTCCTGGAACGCCCGGAACGCCTAGGTTGCGGCAACGTCTCGGCGAGGACTTGGCGCCCCACGTGGTTGCTGGTGAGGCCCTGCGGCGCTTCAAGAGCGAGGCCCAACGCCTCGGTGCTCAAGCGGCGGCCACGGCACGCGAGCTGGAAAGGCGGCTGGTCCGGAGTGGAGAGGTTTGGCGGGGTTTGGGTCCGCCAGAAAGTGCCTTTTTTCAATCTCTTGACTTCTTCCTTTAGCTTCCTTTAACTTCCTGTCTTTAGGTTTTGAGTTTTGCTATCTTTTGCGATTATTTGTTCTTATTTTATGGGTTCTTTCAGTGTTCTTCTGTTCGTCTTCGTAGGCCTGATGACGTACTGAGTGATTTCTCGTACTAGTAGGATGAAGTTGAGCTGCAACATTCTTTTTCGTGTGTTGGAACGGGCACCAAACGGAGGCAAGCACGAGGCTTAGTCGAAGGAGTTGCCGAGGAAGTGAATGAGACTGTGCCACTTGGAGATTAAACCACTGTTTAAAACTTAATGAACTCTTTTCTTCGTTGCCGAAAACACCTAATTATATAGCTGCACAGCTTGTCAACGAGCTTGTAATGTGTGCATATTTCATCTGGAACACTTGTTTGCTCTGTGAACCATAATCTACAGCCTCCATATGCTGACCCCGAATCCACAAAGGCGTGATGAGGCCACTCCTTTTTGGGATTCCAACTTCACATTCTAGCTTTTAAGTGCCCCGAAACCTCAGAGCATCAAGGCGACAGTCGACCTTGAATGTACTCCTTGTTGCTTGAAGTAGATGGTACATGATGGTGCTGAGGGTCATGGCCGAGCATGTCGCCGAAGATCTCTTGCACCATTCCCCTCCACCGCGGAGAGCTACACGACCGTGGGTCTACTTTGCCTTCGTGTTTGGGGCACCTTGGTGATGGAGCAGACTGGAGTAACATTTGAGAGACACGAAGTACCAAGCGCAACCAGTTTCTGAAGAACAGAAGGGCTTAGCTGCTAGCTTCAAGATGACACTCATGATCGGAGCATTGCTGTGTGGTGTAGTCATCGATTGGAAAGGTTGCGTCCCGTTTTTGTGTCCTTGTCTTATGTACTCGGGTGTCGAGTTTGTGTTTTTATTCGTTCTAAATGGCGGGTCCTCCCGTGAGCTATCACCCATGCCGCAGGTATTGCTCTGTGGCGTGGGCTACCGTCGCAGTCGCCGCCGCCCGCGCCGTCCCACCGGAACTCGTGGTGCGCGGGGCACCTCCACACCGCCCCGCAGTGGCAGTAATTCTGCGACTTGGCTGCTTGAGATTTGCTTTGGACAATCTGAAAGAAACTACAACACTAGTGTATATGTTCAATGTTTATGTATTTATTTCAGAATCGTCTTTGAGAGAGGGAGAGAGAGATAGAGAGAGACCTGTCAGCACGTGGGAAGTGTTCTTGGTGGAATTCAGTGAGCCAGTGAGCCGTGCCAACCCTTGGAGCTGTGAGGTGTTACCTTTGGCCCCTCGTGAGAGTGTCATGCAGAGGTGGGTATGTGAAATCGCATGCAAAATGAGAGAAGCTAGACCCTCCTATCAATGAAGCGTCCATGACTGTCCCCAGTTTTGAGTCTTAACAACATCTAGCGCAGGGTCTAGTCAGCTTCGGTTTAGTACAATCTTTTCAGAACAAACACACACACACATGTACACACTCTTACCCATACTTGACAGGTGGTTCTTTAGGATCTTTAGGAGGGGACGGTGTTGATCCAGCGAGCGTGGGTGGGAGCAAGAGCGTGAGGGAAGAAACCATGTTACGCTTCCGTCTCCTGTGAGGGCTCCATCATTCTCGAGCTTGACGCCTGTGAGGGTCAACAAAGTGGAGTCACTTCGTCGCATAAATTCAACGGTCCGGGTCCTGGTCCCATTGCATTCTCAATCTCAAATCCCGGACTGTAGGGAATGTACGTATCAGCAGCATCACCAGTCCTGCGCTATGTTCCCCTCTCATTCACGAGTAGTACAGGAGAATGCTCACATGATGCTAGAGAGCTGCGGCGGGGTTACCATTACTTTAGCCTTGGACGATGCTGAATGAATGCCAGAGTATTGCAAGGTATCTTAGGGGAACCCGCTGGACATAGAGCAGGTTAGCATCCTTTGCTCCTAGTAGCGTCCTCTTGCTCCTAGTAGTAAGGTCAGGAGCCCCTAGTAGCATTCTTGTTACTAGTAGTAAGAATGCTCCTAGTAGCGATGCCAGGAGCCCCGTTCGTAGCGTCCTCGTTCCGTTCGCAGCGATGCCCTTTGCTCCTACCTCTTCCTTCCTCCTCGGCGGCAACGAGGTTTCAACGAGTTGAAGTGACGGCACCTGAATGGGATTCTCCCTCCGAGTGCGAGAAGGAATCGTCCGCTGAGGCTGAGACGAATCGTCATGCGTTTAGCAGAGCTGTTGTTGGGTTGAACCCGTGAAGTCTCTTCATGCGCAGGTGCGCCAGGAAGGAGGATTGAACATGGGCAAAGGGGATGTGAAGACGGAGTACTACCAGATCAGCAGCCGCCAGGACGCCAGTCACAAAGAGGTGTTCGGCTTGCCCGACAAAACCTGCAGACTTCGCGATCATACCGTCCCACTATAGGGTCAGTTCCAAGACAAGCTGGCAAAGCCTCACCAAGCTACAATTTTGCACTGTCTATTTGAGGACACGCCTCCATTGACTTCACCGCGAGATCCAAGAAACGAGCGCGCTTTTGGTGCATGATCAGAGGACTTTTCAGCAGCTTGTCCAAGCATGGCGAACAAGTACATTGCAGATGGCCAGAGTTTAGCAGATTCATGCAGATTCACTTAACACGCACTCTTGAAGCTCCATTATGAGTGTAAAAAGCAAACCCCATGCACGCAAAAAATCACTCATCATGAAACTGATCCCTAGCATGCCGGTCAATGGTCAACATTCGCACCGTGAGATTGCCCCAGGGGCCCCAGATGTTAAGTTTCCCTAAAAATCTAGGAACCAAATGATTAGTGCGAGCGCTCTCCCCGCCGCCCTCAGGCAGGGGAGCTTTCTTGAAGAAGCGTGAGCTATCCTGGGTCGTACCTAGAAGCTAACTTAGCCTAGAAGCTTACTAGTCCCCTACTTAATTAAGTACGGAGGAGCTGGAGCGGTAAAAAGGATAAATGTGGCCCTTTAAATTGGGCCTTACCTTCCTTGTTGAATTTTTTCTTGATCTTAGTTATGTGCACCCGGGAGCACAAGGATTCTGTTTCGGGCATCTAAGATAAACCTGAGCCGAGGACTAAGACAACCTCAAGCTTGCACTGATGACCTTGCTTTGTTTGCCAGGTTCATTTAGAAGGCACGGACGAGTCTTGTTTTCCTTTCCTCTGGAAGAATCAGCAATGTTTGTCAACGTCCAAAGTCCAAAGACATCTAATTATGACATCTAGCCACAGGTAATTTTGTTTTGTTTGCGAGCGTAACAAGCCAAGATGCGGAATTCTTTTAGTGGTTCACCCTCAGGAGCGTGTCAACCGGTGATGCCACGGAATTCTACACCATTCGGCGGTTGCTGTAGAACTCACAGAAGAGGAGTACAGTTTCTTGGGCGCCAGCTACTTCAGAGTCCAAGCGCGTGTCCTGCAAAAGTCACCATTAGATACTATTAGTAATTAGCAATAGGAGTTAATTAATTTCTTTGCCCTCGATCGGCATTGTTTGAAGTTAAAAGCCTGGGGATAGTGTGAAAGTAGACAGACATAAGTCATAAGAATGCTTTTAGAAAGAAGAACCTCTATTTCTGGTGCGTGTGCGTGTGGGGTCGGGTAGGCTGTCAACAGAAGGCGAGCTGCATAAGTAGCAAGTAGCAAGGCAAGGAAGAAGCTAACGAAGAGCGATATGGATGAAGAAGAACCCTTCGCATGGTCAATTTTTGAAGCTACTTATACAATACAGCCTTTAGACCTTTCTTTCCATTGCCTTCCTTCCTTCCTCCCTTCCTTCCTAGTAGGAACAATAACGCTTTTACGGAGGTTAGGTTATTTAGAACGTCTATTTCGTTGTCCCTCATTTCTGTCGAGCCCGCCCCACACCCACTTCTATGGTCAGCATCGTCAAAAGGTCAACGTTTGGTTGTATGGGTAGTCAGAGGTTGAGGTTGAAGTGTCTTTTTAAATCAACCTTCACCTCTATTTGCTTCACAATTATATACCATCCTGCATCCTGAAATGCTTGGTGAACAACGCACCATATAGAGATGTGGATGTCTGAAATGATGGCGATCATCCCCCGCTACACAATACTAATAATGTCATTGAAGAGACAGAACCGCAGAAGATATACAATCCTTCCCATCCTTTTACAAGTTTGCAAGTGGAATTGCGCTTGCAGGCATGCGCGAAGTTCCTTGAGGTGCTAGAAATGCCCTAGCAAAGAGTATTTGCCCAAGCGTTTCTTCAGACCATTCTGCACACCTCTCTGGAGTCTTGGAGCCAGTTGGTAGATCAATGCTAGGGCTAGGACATGCTAATTTCTTGTTCAGGCATGCTTACAAGGCGCTGTTGGTTGGAGGTGCCATGGACTGGTGAATGACGGAACACTATCACAAGCCAAAATGATCACTGATAATCACATCATGGCTTTGCGCATTTGCAGCAACCCGTGTTGTACATTGCCGTTACCACTGCATGCCGTCCTTTTCAGAAGCAAAACTCAATCACGCCGCGTGTTGACTAGTTGCTTCAGCAGGGTTTGGCAGAATGTAGGAGTTCATCACCGATGGATTCTACGCGTTTCATGTGGGAAAACTCCCACATTTGGTTGCGTGTAAAAGCCCACAGCCAGCGCAGCGTTTCGTGTGCCAGATCTCAAAGACTTTTCACTTCCCTGCTTTCGCAACAACTGCTGCTTGCCACGTGACAATGTTGCGTTGGTAGAGGTGAGTACATGCGTCTTTCAGCTGGCAAGCAGAGGATTGCGATCAAAGGCAGCGAAGTAACATGAAATGTTGCTGTTTCCACTTTGTGCCAACCACAGGATGAAGGGAGCCTGGGAGAATCGTTCTTCAAGAATTCTTCGGCCATGTAATAATGAGCAAGCCTCGCAACTGAAGGTCCTACTTTCGGAACATCATTGCACTGGAGAACAAGAATACGTGTTCTTTTTCCCCACCCCTTGCTAGGTCTCCAGTGTTCAATGACGAGCCTGCATTGTTTTTGGAGCTCCTGATCCTGTGGAGATCTCCATGGGTGCGAGCTTTTGAAGATCCATGGCGATGCCAGTAACAATGCTGACCTATCTCGCCATGAAACAGCTGAAATCATCTAAGAAATCTATGACCAAATGGAAGGTCTTAGCGAACTTGGTGGAGATCTCCAATTTAAAGCGTTCTCATTGTGCGTTGGCAAGTAGCGAATCATTGTTGAGCAAACGGCAAACTTATGATATTACATGCAAGGTGGTGTACTTTGGACCATGTATAATGATCCCAACATAGATAGGACATTCACTTCCCTCTAGAAATGTATTGGACAGCAACATGTAACAGCACAGTATCTTGAGTTTGATGAAGATTGGGAATATAATGCAGGGACATGTCACACCTCACACGAGCAGGCTGCAGAGTCTCACCCCAGACTACAGAAGGTTCATTGTAACGTTCATTTGACCGCTAAGCTCTACTTTGCCTTTGCCTCATTGTGGAGCAACACGTCACAGCACAAGCTGACTATTCTTGCCTTGAGAAGACAGGATTTGCTGTAAAGGCTTCCTAGCACACCGCCTAGAACTCTGAAACAGCAAGCTTTTGAGCATCGAGGAGACCATCACTGGACTCAATAAGCGCAGGAGGACGAACTCGGATCTCCTTCAAGGATTTGGCGGATCGAACAGAACTCCACCTGCCGAGCGCAGACCTGCGAGAAATCCGGCGCTGGCCGCTGTTTTTGGTGAGAAAAAACGGTCCTTCCAATTCTACGGAGAATGTCAGCTGGCCATGCAGCGTGACATGTGCTTCAACAAAGGATCGATACAACTTAGTGTATGTAGACAATGCAGAACACCCTCCAGCTTCCCAGTACAAGTACAAGGGGGCTTGTAGTATTTATATATTTGGCCTCAAGAAATCGAGCCAGAGGGAGAGCAGGACAGCAGGGGCAACAAGTTACAACCATCCAATGAGCACATAGAAACCTGCTGCTGCAACAATCAGTTGCTTCCTGAAGGATGCACATCCAACATATACGGCAATGCACTTTGCTCCTAGTAGCGATGCCCTTTGCTCCTAATAGCGTCCTTGTTACTACATGTCTTTCAGGGTGTCGGATGGGTTCACGGCGATTCACAACCTCAGCCCAGAATTGCCAGGAACATCCCGGTGGCGCAGCAGTGCTGCAGCGTCATGCTGGGCAGGAATCGTGGAATACGATGCACTCTGAGAACCTGCTTTCTCCCTAAAACTCCTTGGTTCATTCATGTTTTAAGATCTTTAGGTTAAATTGGTGTCAAGACCTTGGGTCATCTTTAGAGTCACTCCCCCACATGTGCAGCGACGTGATCCGTTGACTTCATCAGACTTTCCATTGTCAGAATTTTGACTCTGGGCAGTCACAGCATTCAAAGCACTCAATGTTATTTTGGGCCACTGTAAAAATCATTTGACGATCCACACCAACTCGCGATCGATCCGTCGTTCGCCCCTCGATAGCCCTTCCACGTTGTGGAGTGCTAGAGGGTGTGTATGTACGACAAGTGAGATGAATGTACAAAACATGCAACCATCCTCCTGCGGACACCGGTGTAAAACGCAGTGTGTGAGGAGAAAAGATGAATTATCACATCACGAAGGAGCATCTAATGAGACGATCCAGAATCGAAAGAACACCTTTGTAGTCACTCTATCTCTGTCGTGGTCGTGAACATTTCGACGGTCGTGGGCTCCACTGCAACGGCCAGGATGCCACGGAGGCATTTCTGGCAGTTGGCCACTCGCAGGACACAGGGACAGACGCAGGAGGCCCACATGTGTGGAGTAGCTGCTTCGCTCTTCAAAGAACTCAGAAGGAATGGACCGCAGTGAATTCCAACTTTTGTTGGCATTCTATGCCCTTGAGCAGCTATTGGACAAAGGTTGAACACATGCACAGACGCTTTGGGTCTGGTGTATTCTTGTTTTGGCAGCATGCGACAGGAGGCTTTGCAGATACTGTCAGCCCACCGCCATCCAGGCAGTGCATTGAAGGAAAAGGTAGCCAGCAGTAAAGCAGGATTTAGGTTCGACGTACTTCCAAGGTGTGCAAGGTGATTAGCCGTGGACATTGACGTTCTTGTTCCCATGTCCAAAGACTTCAGCAAGTTACAAAAGTTGACGGGTGGAATAGTGATCAAACAGAGAATCGAATGAGTCATCGAATGAGCCATCACATGAGCCAGCATGAGCCACCCTTCCAGAGAGAAAGGCAATCCATACAAGGGTGGTGAGAAGGAGAACCACCCAACTAATATCAACTAATTGTTGTTGGTTGGTCTGGTTGGTTTGGTTGGTGGTGCTTGGTGGTGCTTGGTGCAAGGCTGGCAAAAACCCAAATGAATACCTCTGGGACCTTGGTGCCCTTGGTGGTCCAAATTCTGAAGCAACAAACTGTCCAGGCCAGGACGCAAGGTGCGCCAGCTGACAAGCAGGGTGGTGGAAGCTTTAACTTAGAAAAGGCGTTTGAATACTGTAGCATTTCCTCCAATGTGAGTTGCTTTGTACAACTTCACAGGAATGCATTTTCGGAATTCATAGTGATGCTGTTTTTTGATGAACTGTTGAGTTTGGCATCATTGTTGGTCCTTTCCTCCTCGAATGCCTTTGCGTGGAATGTAGAACCATGTATATACACTGTATCCTCTTGAAAGTTACAATCCGTCACATCACTGGGAGCACGGATTCAGGTACAACTCCATGGTTGAGCCACCAGGGGCACAAGAGCTAGCATGGCAGTTGCTTCAATTGGCAGTCAGTTCCCGAGAGAAGCTTGCCAGGGTGGATGGAAAGAGAGGGAATCTTGAAGAATCAGTCAGCATGCTGGTGGTGGTGGTGTTTTTTCGCCCATCTTCTTGACAATTGCGGAGGATCGTGCAATGACAAGATTGCAGGAGAACGTCACCAATTTACCCAATGCGAGATACTAAAATCACGATGATACATAATGATGCGGTTGATTCTGGGGAACTGAGATTCTCAGCTGCTCATCATTTAAGATCGATGACGATGACTTGGGACTAGCGTCCTAGCTTCACAGCGCACAGTGAGAATGTTTGATTGAAACAGCAGAGCAACATGCAGAATATCGGAGAATACGTTGAACAATGCACCCATGAACAGGTTCATTATATTCACTATATAAAACCTGGTCTGCCATCTACCAGGTCTTTTCAATAAAGTTCACCTTTCGGTGTAGGGAACAAAAGCCGTGCTCCAGGCTGCGGGCGTGCTGACTTTTCTTCCCAGACTTTGGGCAGGTGAAGGGTGTGAAAGCCAGCGCGCGAGAGAGAGAGAGAGGAGAGAGAGAGAGAGAGACAGAGAGAGAGAGAGAG